>ONZK01006640.1:0-10615 GCA_900322385.1 Pharnaceum exiguum
AGTTCATAACAGTGGGATGAAAGAGAATTGGATAATGGTATTGGGTTGGGTTTAAATAAGGGAGGTGAGGTTATAAAGATAAAAAAAACAAGACCCAAAATAGAAATGCTAATAAGATTATGCAACAGACTAAAATGAAAAATGGGAACAAGATTAAGAAATTGAGGGAATATCATCAAAGAAGAAAAAAGAAATGATAATGATGGTATAATACTCATTACCTTGCAAATTAAGCTATTCAAAATTAATAGATATATTTCTTTTTGCTATGTTATCTCTGCAGAAATTTTGTAAGTTATGGGTCTTGAGCTTTGAGTTAAATTGTTAGCAGTAAGTTACTTGTGCCAAAGAAGCCAATGTTGGACACTGGCTACCCTTTAAACAAGCTCTAGTCCATGGCATGGTTATAGTATTGAAGCCAATGCTCTTTTCACCTTAGACAATTAAAAGTAAACAAGAACTCCGGAGATTGGAAATAACTTCTATCTATTGAAACATATTTGTCTGAAAGACTGAAACCCCTTAAGGAGATCTTCTTTTTTTGGTAATCTAAGGAGATCATATTTTGGGTTTTGATCAGGTTATCAAGTATGGGTAACTTTTGAAGTGTTATGGTTGTGTTTTTGTATGGTAAGCATAGATTGTACAATACAAAAGACAGGATATATATAGCAAAGCTTTGCATATTCATTGGAAAGGTCAAAGCGAAATTTATAGTAGCTCAAAAGTGTACTAATCTAATTACAGATAATGGAGAGAAAAGGTATCTATAGGACAATAGGACATGCACCAACGGGTACTACTAGGCTTTGCCTTTCACATCTCACGGACACAACTGCACATTTGAACAAGGATAAATAATGGAGTGTTCCTTTATTGTCTATAAGAATGTGAAACACATGGCCTTGGTAGTTTTCAAAGGGTCAAAAGGTAGGTCTTGGCATATCTAGAAGTTTGACAACCTTAATGAAACCGGAGAATGAATATAAAAATCAACTTGATAGGTGGTGTAACCCACATAGAATAGGTTAATGGAAGAGCTTAGTATGTATAAAGAGTAAAGGTTAAAAATGGTAGATATGGAAAAAGGGAGGGTTAAAATGTAAAGTTACTATGTACTAGGAAAGCAAATGATTTTTTTTATAGATAAGTTCGAAAAAAGATTAATTGATCAGCTATTGATAAGTTGGAAAGTAAATTAACTTTTGGGTGTGTACAGAGCAGTGAGTGTTTCTTTGCTCTTTTTAGAAACCATTATAAGTGTTTGTTAAGCATTGTTTTCTGTTTTTTTATATTCATTGTTACTTCGGATGCCTGTGGCTAGCAATAGCAGAATGGTGCTTGGGAAATTGGGAAGGTGACCTCTAATTAGTCTGATTTTCCACTTTACTTTTAGATGATTTCTGTAACATAGCTGCAGTCTTCTAGGTCTGCAAGTACTTCCTCACTCACATATGATTACAGGTATTCCTTGACAAGCCAATAACTTTGGACTCATTTACAATGGCTGTCAATTACATCCCATAGTAGTACGAAAACTAAAGCCAAAAAAGTCTTTTTTTTTTCTTTCCCTGTGCTCCTTTACAGGAAGCAAATGCACCTTATCCTGCAGAAAAATTGTAGACATTTATTTAAGATAAAGGTTGCCTAAACTGCAGGTGAACTAGTCTTTGTACAATTGTCAAATAGTAATGTTGTCAAGTAGTATGGGATATGTTTTAGTAGCTGATAAAAAAAAAAGATGGATCCCATCCTGCACTCAAGCGGACACACGTAGACACGTGGTGCTTGAACTTGTTAAGATGTGTAAAAATCACCATCAAGGCATCAAGCAAAATGTTTCCTTTTGCAACAGAAGCTAGGTATCTGAATTTATGTGCTTAAATTTGACTAAATGTGTGGGTACCTGTGGAAACTACCACCGAAGCAGATGGTGAACATGGTTCTTGTTATTTAACTTCATGGTTAATGGTGATGCATAGACATTCAAGTAGCGGTTGATCCATCTGTCGGTGATTTATGATTGCTTGGTTCTTGCTGTTATGACTGGAACAAATTCTCAATGCTCCATACATAGACGCAGTAACCAGTCGCTGATTGACTCTAGATTAGTGGCGTATACATAATGCTTCGGTTAGGAAGAGATTGCGCAGGGATGAAGATTCGTGGGTCGCATCTCTTGCTGATGAGTGTAGTTCGCTTTCCGGGCATGGTTTACTGTTTATTGGCGCTTAGCCATAACCTTTTTAAGATTAAGGGAAATTTGTTGGCACACCCCTTTTATATTCAAATTTGTTGGCACACCCCTTAAAACTTAAAAGTGTTGTTTAGACACCCCAAATTTGACCATTTGACCAAAAATCAACGTGGAATTCCCGTTCTACCCCTATTTGACCCAAGTTGACCATTTTATCAAAAATCAACGTAGAATTATTTTTGATAAAATTCTTAATTATGGATAATTTCGAAAATTTATTAAAGGATAAATGAAAACAATTAGGGGTGGAAGATAAATTAGAGGAGTCTACGTGATGAGGAGGGGAGGGATTTCGGGTTATTTTTTGATAAAATGGTCAATTTGGGTCAAATAGGGGTAAAAGAGGAATTTCAAGTTGATTTTTGGTCAAATGGTCAATTTTGGGGTGTCTAAACAACACTTTTTGATTTTAAGGGGTGTGACAACAAATTTGAATATAAAAGGGGTGTCCTTACAAACTTCGGTATTTAAAAGGGGTGTGTTAACAATTTTCCCTAAGATTAATTCAATACATTGTGTGTCCTATCACTCTGCTTCATAGAATTCAACGTTGCAAGCATGCTAATGTGTTGCTTGAAATCATTTCTCTAACCTTCTTGGAACAATTCCACTGGCCTTGTTACCTGCTCAACTATAAGTCTATAACCTCAACATACTTTACCTGGTAATTGAAAGATGAATGCTGAGGTTTCCACTATCTGTTTGCCAATGTGAGCATTACTCTGCTAAAAGGGCTAATCATTTGGCAATCATAATATCAGAAATCAGCTAGGAAGATTGTGCTATAAATATTCTGACTACCGTGGGCTAACTATTCCAGTGGTTTGATTGCATTCTACATTAGATTTGCCTCAAATTTGGTTTGAGCCTTGGATATTGTGATGTTCCAATTGTACTCCCTTGATCCAGGATCAGGGTAGAGGACAACCGATTTTGAACAGAGGGAAATTCTCTACTTTGCAGTTCAATAATATCATATGTTAATTGAGCTAATTTATCTGCAGTCTGCTACTAATACAGACTCATGTGCATTCAATGGCACACCACAAAAGTACTCACGTAATCTGTTGGTAAAGTTGTATGCAGGTAAACAATGATGGAGCAGCATAAGTGCAAGCCCTGAGTCCTTTCAAGTGAACGCGAATGAAGAACACCTGTGCAGAAAAACCTCTGCATTAAAAACTCAATGGCTGTAATTTTGTTGCGGTATCCTCTTTTCCCCATTTTGTAGTCAACAAATTCGGTTGACATGATGACCCAGTTGAATCTGTTAATTTATGCTTGCTGTCAAAATATGTGTGCTCTGATGAGATATGAGATACTGTCTCTTTTTTGTGGTTTGATTAATATGTTTCAATCCGTAGAATTGTCCAGTTTGTTGGGGTTAGTGGTGTACAACTTCGTATTGGATTTGTGTTCAACTCCCTCCAATCGTGAAATCAAGATGGTGCTTTTGTTAGGGGTTTTTAAGCAGCAAATCTTCCATGCAATCCAGCAATCATGTAGCTCTGTTGATGGCGTTCTGATGCTTCGTATTGTGACAAATGAAGCACTTGGTTCTGATTCTTATGGTTTTAGACATGGTCTTAGATATTACCTCTCATTCCTATCAATAGGTGAACTAAACAAAATTCTCGTTGCGCCAACATTTTTGCAAATGCCTTTGATTTGCTTCTTTTCGTTCAGTAATCATTCTCATATAGTCATACGAAGATCATCCACTTGTATAATTCATCTGAGGTTTTGCTCAAGGGTTTACTAAGGACTTGTGCATCTTTAAACCAGACTAGTCATTAATCATATCACTAATTGCTCTAAAAAAAATGTAATCAAATCATTATTTCAAGTTTATTCCTACAACTTAGTTGCAACTATACACAAATTTCTATGTATGCCACATCACCTTGCAACTCTATTTCCATAACCACATTATCCCTACAATTCTTTTACAACTCCTTTAAAATTGTGCACATTTGTTACCTTATCCAATTTCCAAATAATTTATTTTTAAAACAAAGCTTGGATGTGTATAATTTCGAAAAGAAATAATATAAAATAATAAGCAACATTTAATGAAATGGAAAGAGAAAGTTGAATACCTCACCTTGCAACTTTGCCCATTTGCTAAAGTTGGGCAAAGTTGCATCAAGATTATCCCTACAACTATGGTTGCAACTCCCTTGCAACCCATTAAAATTGTAGTGATAAATTTGCCTTAATGGCTTCCCTTTTTTTCAATTTTCATAATACAGTAATAAAATGTGTGTCTACTATATTTAATGAAGAGAAAATTTTACAGAACTACCTTATAAAAACCGCCAATTTCTCATCAAGCATCCATCAACAACTCCAAAGCACCACTTCAAGCATCGCATATGCCCTTCAACTGGGGGTTCCTGTCGTCGCCTAATTGATTCCTCACGACATTTCCACAAGCAAGTTCCTCACCGAGCAGCACCGCGATCATGACTTTTAGACATCTTATAAATGATCATACTACGCATTGCCTAGTACAAAATGGTCATACTAAGCTCAACACTACAAGAACAAAGTATCCAAACACAATCCCGTATTTTGACCTATCCCCATCCGGAAAAGCGCCCAAACTTGCTCAAAATTGAGTTTTCAATGCAAAAATCATGCCCATTGGCCATATATATCAATATCTAAGCCTATTTTATCTCAAACAACTCCAAATTCTACCTAATCAGTCGAAACATGCCTCACGCAAATATACTTCCGCAAATTTCTCTACCTTGAATTCACAACTTTGCAAAACCAACACCGATATTGCATTAAGCCTACATTTCCAAATTATGGTACTTACCTCAATCCTAAGTCAACCAAATGCTTCACAAAATTGCCATAATGGTGATGCACACTAGCAAAGAAAAGAAAGCCTATTCTATTACCTCGTTCCATCTCTTTTCATCAAAAATTCACAAAAAAACCCCAAAATTTGGAGTTTGAGTAAAAGTATAATACATGAGAAAGAGCATGAGCAACATAAGCTAAAATGAGCAAACTTTAATACACGAGCCTCCTGGTCGAAGTAAAGCAAGAACAAAGTGCAACAAGCAAGTTAGTCCACTTTGCAATCTCTCCAATCCAAGCAAATGCAACCCAACAAGTCTGGCCTATCGCGACGCGTCGGGCTCATCTCCAGCACGTTTAGCAAATCCGCACCCCAATTTTCCAAACTGGGGGCTCCTTTTAAGCAATCATCATTCCACATCTACGGTAAGTGCCAAGGTACGTATTCAAATCTAGCATTTCCAAATTAATTATATGCAAGATTCCTAAAAATTCCCGACTAATTTATTTTTAGTGCTGGGAATATTATACTTATTTAGAATTGCACTTTGAAATAGTCGAAACATATTTCTAAGCCCCGCAGGCCCGGAAATATTTTAGGCTTAAACCCTTAATTGCGCAATTAAAAGGCGAATTAGCCTTTAACCCCTAAGTTCCCTAGACAATGTCTTTTTCATCAAAGAGGTGGGAAAGATATCATTTCATATAGAAAAGCATTCTTATTGAACAAATTCCGAAACAAGTTTATTCTTGTTTAGGAATCCTCGTTTGTGGATCGCGACCACAGATGGGTAGCAGGTCTTGTGCTTGACCTTTCAAGGGGATGAAAATTCCCTTAAGCCTTATGCTTGGCTTTCAGCAAAATAATAGCTTTGTTGCTTCGGCAGAAGTAATTTTTTCATATGGGTAATGGAATACATGTGCCCTATGAATTGACCAGTTCTGGAGATGAAATACATTTTTCCTTGACTTTAGCAACTAGTGTTGACGAACACTTCAACAAATAAGCAACTTTTAGCAATTATGTTCATTTGTGAGAAGAGTTCCTCGCACTTGAACATTTTAGCAAACAAACAAAAGTTAGCAACTAGGAATAGGATATACTTTTATATGTTCTGTTTTCTAACCCCTTTGCATTTACATATACAATTTTGCATATTGCTTTGCATGTATTGTCTTTTGTGCTTAAGACAGGTAATTACAAATGAAATAGCAAACAAATCTGAGTTACGTAGACTACGCTAACTTGCATGATTATATTGTTGCATATGCATTTGCATGCCCGACTCGAAAACAATGGCAATACTTTACCCTTCGCCCTGGCCTCGGCCTCGGCTAAAGTGGGGGCTCCTGTAGATACCGCATTCTATACAGGGGTATTGCCATGCCTAATGACGAAAATCCCAACCTTATATCCTGCGGTTAGCTGGATTCCCTATTGTAATGGGTGCACCTGTGCTTGAGGAAGAAATTGAAGTCGATTCCAAAACCTGATCAATTGTTAATCATCATTTGGATCATTAATAATATTATAGCTTGTTCCGATTAATTAGTATTAGCCCAATGGCCTAATTATTAATTAATTAGTTTATTCAAATCAGCCCATAAAATGAGCCCAATCCACTAGCTTTTCCCTTTTAAATTTAATTATTCAAATATGCATTTAAATATGTATTTATTCATTTAATTAAATGTTGCTTGGCGAATAAGCAATCTCTTCTTTTCGTCGTATTTCCGGAATATTCAGGACTAAATTCGAGTTTATTAATTACCTAAAATTTATTAGGAATAGATCCGTATAAACAGAAATAGGAAAATAAAAGAATATTGCGGATCGATCCAGGCGGCTGGCGCCAGGGTCCTGGCGGTTGGAAAACTAAAACAGAAGCATAGTATTGTACAGAGCTAGGGCCACCCTTTTAACCGCCAGGTTGGGCGGCTGACGCCAGGCTCTGGCGGCAGCCGCTAGGCCTCTTTTCCGAATAAACTTATTTTTGGCTCGGATCTTTTCAATATTCACCCCAATATTCTTCTAAAATCCGGCCATTCCTCACCCTTCACCTATAAATACCCCCCTTTTTTCATTCATTCAACAACACACTATTATAATATTATTATGCAGAAATTTCCACCTAAGTAGTCAAAACTTCAACCAAGCCTAAACATACTCTTCTCAAACCAAACAAACACACTAGCACTAGCATTCTAGCATTCAAACTAGGAGTATATTCAAGGCTACAAGCTCTTTCTCAAGCATCATCCCGACCCATCTTTGGAGTTTTTCAAGCTAATTATACGGTAAAGGTCCCGAAGGCACCATCTCTTCCTCTTTCCTTGTTTCTTTCCTGTATTTCAATTATGTAGAATAGTGATTTAATTCCTGAAATCTACTAACTTGTGTATGCATGTAAAGGTCCTTTTTGGACAAGTAGTTGGCAAGGTACAAGGTAGGCTTTCCGTTCTTAACTTCGTCATGCACTCACCTTCTCTTCTCACCTATGCTCTAATTCATGTCTTTATCATATAAAACGCTATAATTTGACTATTAACTAAGTGATCACTAGAATAATTTATTTGTTTTTATTTTCTTATATGTGCTTAATATGGAATATGATTGCATGCTTAAACGTCGCTAAACTAATAATCTTGCATGTGTATAAGACGAGTAATATAGTAAATTTGCATTAGGTTGTTAAATTAATCGTGTGGTTTGGCATATAATATTGGAATACATTAAGTGAGTAGAGGTTTAAATTTCGTTCCCGAATCCTTGTCTCTGGTTGTGCAAATTGCTTTGCTTAAAACCTTATGTTGTTCCTCACGAGCAATATAAGAGAATACAAATACTTTTTACTATATCTAAATCACCTAATAACAAGATAATATTAAACGGGTTTTCCAATTGTTTTCCTAATAGTATATATGTATATGTGTGCTTAAATAAAATTAGTGGCGACTCTTGTTCAATAGCATGCGCATTCAACTACCTAGCGGGTAGGTCCATGGGTTTACCTAGTTTAGGTGGATTAATTTCCCCTAGATCGGGGGCCCTGTGTCTACAAGTGGCGACTCTACTGGGGATAATACAGAACGAGACTCGAAAGTTAGTGTATTCCAATATTATATGCCAAACATATTTACCTATATTATATTGTCATCATTTAGCATATGCATATGTTTTTCAATTCGGTGTCCGTATGGTAGCCCCAGGGAGCCATGCGCGATGTCACTTAAGCATTACCCCTAAGACCCTTCGATGGTATAGTACTCAAACGCCGAGGACCATTGGCTTCACTAATTGCCGATTTGAGACTATGCACATCACTCGTGTATACTTCCTTCCCATTGGCAAAGGAACCAACTAGCACTTATTAGTCGCACCAGGACATACGGGTTACGAAACGAGTTTGATCACGAGAACCTTTAAGCCTTCGCCTACAAAAGCAAGCCTCTAGCAAACTTAGAACTAAGCCTCTAGGTGTGTCAACCGCATTTTGTTGCATACGCATGCTTGACGAGTGTACGCGCTATATTATTTGTGCTAACCTTTCATGTTTTCTTTGTCAAAATCACCTTTATGTGCTAAATCAACCTGTAATAGGTGTCATGATCATCCCAAATGTGTCAAAATCTATGTCGAGTCAACCCTTTGTGCGTGTTTTGTCTTCCTTGTGTGCATGTCGAGTCAAGCCAATTGCATGTTACTTTGTGTCAAGCCTAGTCAAATGTGTCAAACCATGTCAAAAAAGAGTTAGGTTGTGCACCTTCCCCCATGGCGCGTCCGTCCACCCCTCTTCCCGTGCCACGCGTCGGCCGACTCCCTCCCCGTGTCTTCGTGTCATTGCATGCCATCCTTTGTCAATTTGCCTAATTGCATGTCAAGTGAAACCCAAATGTATGTCATGACAACCCTCCTAGGCGTCGTGTTAGCTTAAAAGCCGTGTCAATTGCATGTTAATGTGTGTCAAACCACCTAATTGTATGTCGTGCCAAGTCAATTGCATGAAATTATGTGTCATCCCACTCCCTTGTGTCGCGTCACCTCCTAAACCTTTTCATTACATTTTGCCTTCTCCCCACATCGTCATGTGTCGAGTCACTTCCTCCTCCCTTGCATTTCATGTCATCATGTCCCCACATTGTCATGTGTCAAGTCATTTCCTTACTCTCTTGTGTTGAGTCGTGTCTCCCTAAGTCAATGCGTACCTCTTCCCCACTCTATGTCGAGTCAATATATGCCAAAATGCGTCAAAAGTCGGTTGTCCGCCTCCCCTCTCCCACCGTCATGTTTAGTCCATGCAACCTCCCTTATCGTTGTCCAAATCACATGCTAAATGTTCCATCTCCTCTCGTGTATTATTGCATGCTATCACTCCTGTATCATGTGTCATTGCATATTCACCTTCTATCATCATATCACTACATGCATTACATGTTGCCCCATTCATGTCATCATATGTTCCATCCCATGTCATAATATGTCATCATTCTGTTGTCGTGTGTCATTGCATATTTCCCCTCTATCATCAAATTATGTCATTCGCTCATACTATGCATTACTTGTCGTCCACTATCTGTCATCACATGCTAAATTCCCCGTGTCGTTGCATGTCCTTACTCCCCTATCGTGTACTATTATATGTCACCACATGTCAGTTCCCCGTGTCGTTATATGTCATCACTCCCTTGTTGTGCGCCATTTTATGTCATCTCATGTCTATTGCATGTTCTCACATGAGTCATTACGTGTAGTTTACATGTCAATTCTTGTGCCCTTGCATGTTCCTATTACATCTACATGAGCCATCACATGTCATTCCCCTTCCTTATATTGCCGCACAACTCTCGTTTTGCATGTCATTCACCTCACCCCTTTTCAAATGTCACCGTACATTCCTCGTGTTATTACATATCATCACATGCCATTATATGTCTATTCTCCGTTCATGTGCCATTACGTGTCATTCACTCATTACATTACTACATATCTCCTACATAAGTGTGTGTCGGTCATGAAATCTTCAATGCTTATCATTATGTCTTCCCTCGTTATATGTTTTGTGAGGGTCATTGTTATATGTATGTCTTTGTAATTGCATGCTTCAAAAAAAAAAAAAAATCGGACCTACCGGCTCCTCGGAAAGTCGAATCCACTAAGTCCTAGGGCACTTCACTACATTGTCATGTCACCACTAACCGGTGTCATAGGTTGCACACATACACCACGAGTCAATTAGTAGAACTCACGTCTTTACTACATTAGAAGTCATTTATCTATGTCTTGTATACACTAGTCTGTGTCATGTCTTGTATACACTAGTCCGTGTCATGTTATGTGCTAATTGACTCATTGTGTGCAAACCCTCATGTCACTTCCCTTAAAATCGTTTTCAAAATCCCTTATCATCTCTCACGTCCTCTCACCCAAATTTTTTTTTTTATAAATACCACTACTTTTCAAAATCGTTTTAATGCAACCCGTTTTCAAAATATACTATGAGCAACATTATTCAAAAGATCAAAATAAAATGTTTTCAAAATGCT
>ONZK01006643.1:0-10611 GCA_900322385.1 Pharnaceum exiguum
AAAAAAAAAAAAAAAAAAAAAAAAAGAAATCAAAAAGCAACTGCTAAAAGTTTTTCTTTCTCATTCCAAACCCCTGTTCTTGTTCTCTGTTTTTTGTAATATATGTCCAAGTCTGTTTCAAAAATCTGAAATAAGGTTTACAGGAGTATGACACATACAGTTTGGTCAGGATTCAGGACATGGGCCAGTAATTGATCAGACTAAATTATATGCATAGCAGTCAACTTTTTTTTTTTGAAGTGTGTAAAAACATAAACCATCATCTCTTTCAGTTGTCATCATCAATGCATATTCATGGAGATGTACAGTAGTGAACAAGTTGGTATGCTCCGCACTTGATAGGTGTCTGTTACTCTGTTTATTGGCTTCCACATAGATGTGGTTGTCCAGAGAAGCATGTATCCTGCTGTGTGTTACTGTGTGCTTGTTTTTTTATATGAAGTTCTGTTAACAGCAAGTGTTATCTTGCTAAAGTGCTTTATTCTAAACTGGTTACTAGTGACAATGGCAGATCAAACTTTGTGGCAAATTCGGAGCTATGAAATCTCGTATTTGGTGACTGGTTTTTGCTGAATATACACCAATTCTGTTTCCTTTGAATGCCTTCTGTAGGTTCCTTTCCTTGCCCTACCCTCGTGTGATGATGTACAAGCTTACTACTATATTGTTTTCTGCGTTCCAAATGTTTATAGATCAGAAGTCCTCACTTTTCAAAAGGCTTCTCTGAGGGATTGTTTGACTTGATAAAATAATTTCTGTCTCCATAGTCCATGCCAATCATTGGTATGCCTTTAGGGACTTAGGGTTCTCAAATTCGTGCCAATATAGTAGGCAGGTGTTCTCAAACTTATGATTTTTTTATGATTAATTATGCTAAGTGGTCTGAATCTCTTACTCGGTAGTCATGGTTCCGGAGCCTCCTTCGCAGGTGATGCGGAAGAAAAGTGCATGTAGGTTGCAGTGAAGTGAAAGTCAATGATAAAGGGGTATTAAGTTGGTGTCACTGTGTCAGTGACGAGTTTCTTCAGTATAGAGGGAGACCTTTCTGGCAATAGTCCTACACTATGACTCGAGGAATTAGTTGAAGGCTTTCAGAGATGGAAAAAGATGCGGGTTTAATTTTATCGCATCTCATCAAATCAGTGTCTTGCTTTGATTTTCTGTCGATTATTAATGTTCCTAGAAGAGTTGTGGAGGTAGCTCATATTCTAGCTATCAAAGCTAGAAGGCAGGAGCATCTCCCCTTTACTTTTTTAGTTAGTACCGGAAGACTCCCGGATATTGTATCCTTTACCAAAAAAAGAAGATAAATAGGGGGGTGATACCAATTTGGCATCTTCTTAACTTATTTTATTTATCGACTTCGAGTTGATTGGATTTGCTGATTTTTGGCTGCCTTTGGTAACTGACGTCAAAAGCTAGATTTGACATTTTTAAATTTCTCAAACATGTCTATTAATGTTTAGGTATATATTTTGTAGCTGGTGACTTATCTATCAAGGACAGCAGCATCAGTAAAGCCAACGCCAGGAAGTTCTTGACCTGTTACAGGAGGCAGGAGCTGAAGTCCGAAGAGGGGAACGCCAAACTACTGGTAGGTGATAAATAGTAAATTAGAACTGATATACCTCTCCATTAAGGATGCAAAAATCTAGTATGTAGCTTCTATTTGTTCTATTTGCGGGTCTTTTCTATGCAAAAATCTAGTATGCAAAAATCTAGACCAATATACATATATTCTTTGTGGCGGGTATTTTCTATTTGTTCTGCAAGTGTCGAGATGCCCAAGAAGAAGCTATCTGAACTGAAGGTGTGCACATCATTCTTATGAAGAGATGTTTGTTATTTTTGCCTTTGCACGCACTCACACATGTATGTAGCTTCTTATGCCGCAGAACTGTTTGCGTAGCAAAGGTATCCCACGTAGCTTTAGCCTTTAGAGGTCACTCCTACACTGAAGATATAATGCTATATACGCTGATAAATATCCTAGTAGACTCTTAGCCTAGAGTTTGTTGAAAGCTTTGGTGCCCGATATGTTACTCTGCGCGGAGTAGTATGCCTTCATCTCATATATACTGGGAGTTTGTAATTATATATTTAAGAAAATCGTAAATTTCACCATATACCCTTGAGCTTTGACGAGCAGAATTCCCTTTTTAAGTTCGAACTTATAGCACTACATCCCTCAATTTTTTTACACGGTTTATCATGTACCCAGACTGTTAAGAGATGGTTGGTGTCATTTTTTTTCCTTGTCATCCTCCCGTTGGCTGTTTGTATATGCTTTAACATATTTGCCCTTTTGTGTATTTTAAATGCAATTGTTTAGGTTTAGCTTTATTTTTAGTTGGAGTTCCCCTTATATTTCTTCATCAGACCCCCCGCGTCATCTCTCTCTCTCTCCCCCTTCATTGTTCAATTAGGACGGGATTTCCACAAATGAATGAAAGAGTACAGCTGTGAATGATAATGTTTTGGATTTTCTCGCCTAAAGATACCGCCTGCGGTTTGCTGTCCATGTGATGGTACACTTATGTACAATGCATTACCTTACCTTTAGGATAGTCAATCAGAAACAACCTCTTTGTTGTTTAGGTATGCCTGTGGTAATTGGAACCCATATCCGTTAGCTGAGAACCATGGCATCGGTGTTGTTGATTGTGGTCATTGGCAATAATGCAATGTAGTATAGGTGAGGGGGGATATGGGAAATTGGTTTTTTTATCTCTAGGATATTTGTTTTGGAAGTGACAACTTCTTTTATTTATTATTACAAGTAACTATGCCTGTGAGTGTTGTAAAGTTTTGTTTGTAATATTTATTGCCGGTCTCTTGGATAAAAGAGAGTTGTTTTGTGTGCCACAACCAAGTACCAGCACATAAAACCTAGTCACACATCCTTGGCAAGTACCTAAATTGGGACTTGATTCTGTGCGCTTCCAATACTTTGCTCTCTGTTGAAGTTAGTGCAAGCCTTTAACTGGGCTGTGAATTGTAATATTGGATGATTGTCACTTATGTCATTCGCACATTTAAAAAAAAATGTTTTTTTTTTATGAGTGAAGTTTACACTTATCCAACAAGTTTTAACACAAGGCAATGATAATAAAATGAAGAAAGAACAGAACTTTCGAAAGCTTATGTTTATATGAGCTCATTGCAAATTGATGGCTGAAGTGATAATGCTCAGGCTGACTAGGAACAATGGAGGCTAATAGTTGGCTTGAGAATAATGGCTTCTTTCGTTCTAGGATCCACCAACTTTGCTTGTCTTGTAGTGAGTGAAGAGAATGTGCAGCTGCAGTTCGTGTTGTTATCATGTGCTTCACTCGTTCTCTTTCGAACTCGGGTGCTCCACTCATGCTCTTATAAACACCTTGTTCTCAAATATCATGGAATGCGTGAATTTGGTTTGTAGATTTGTTTTCATTTTTAGAAGTACAGCAGCTGACAAAATTGATGTTGCCCTTGTGCTTGAGACTAGTATGCTTCCTCTCGTCATCACATTTGAATGACCCATCACTGTGACACTGACTTTGTTTGATGTTATAACTATTGAATGAAACTTTTTTTGTTTGGAAAGAAGAGAGATTATAGTGCGTATTGGCACACTACCAAAACTTCCTGGGTATTGCTTATATTCATATAGTTTCACTTCCAGAGTTGTACATAGTTGATTCAATCAGAGCCATTCCGGCTCACATTGATTTAGTTGATGAAAAAAATGGTCCTCTTTTGGCTTGTTACTGAGAACCATTAGATGATTTAACGTAAGCAAACTGTTTTTAATTATGTATGAAAAGACTCCACAGTCTTCCACTTTTTCAAATACATTTTTTTTTTTGAGAAAAGATTGTCTGTCAATTGACATGACATCTGCCTCTATATTATCAGGCGATGAGTCAACATCATTATCCATCCTAGATTCCTGGTGCCTTTTTGATAAGTTTTAGTAAAATAGGCTCAGATCTAAGGAACTTAGCTTTTTCTTTACATAGAACCTTCTTGATTACGTCTTGCAGGTCTTCAAACTGGAATTCTGTAGCCAAGCATGAAGCTGGCTATGACGCATTCATGACTGGATGTGTCTTTGCACAAGCTTGCAGTCATCTTAGTGTTGCTTTCCCTACTGAAGACATTACCCAGAATGAGATGCTTCAAAATTGTGTCAATCATCTGTCTTTGAGTTGGAATAGTGAAGATGTGATCGACACAAGTGAACTTCCTACCGGCAATTCTGTCAAGAAGAGGTTTCACAAGATTTGGCATGATAACGTTCTGTTGATTTGGGGATTTCCTTCAAAACTCAAGGCGGCTGACAGCCTGACATAATAGAATTTGTCCTGTTTAGTAAACCAGAGTTGGTTGCTGACTTTCTGATGCTAAAGGAAACATTAGAAACTTGTAAGAACTCCATCTCTGTGCTGCATCCATTATCAAAGTTATTGGAAGGAGGAAAACTTGTGCGTAGGGTATGAAGTTGTTTTGTGGCTCATCGATTTCAAACCTCTTGTTTGCACAACAGGCAGAGGTGATGGGAATTAATCAGACAACAAAATTAACAAAAATGAAGGGAGAGGTAGAAGATCCTGCTGAAGAAGTATGTGATGGAACTGCGAGATCATCCCTGTTCAAACTGACAAATTGAAGAAAGACAAGATATTCCAAATGGCATTTCAAATCAGAGTGTTTTCTTCAGTCTTCAGATACTTATCCAATCAGTGGGATGAAACCAGAACCATGTGTAGTTCATAGGCGCCATAGATGCTGACGATTTTTTTCCCTTCTTATCTAAATTTGGGTTTTAGAATTGTACACTAATGAACATTCATGTAAATAAGAGGAAATTTCATCTTAATGACAGTTGTATTGCCCAAATTGGAAATGAAAAGAGAAGCTGCTACAGAATGCTTTCTTCTGTCAGAACAAATATTTTCTTATTCATCATGTATGTGACTGTGCTTTACTTTAAGAAATTACTACAAACCTCAAATTAGTGTCAGGAGACTTCATGCAGAATTCCAGACCATATCTTCCAATGTTAGCACGGTTTTTTAAACTTGTGGTTACCTTTAAAACAAAAATACAAAGAAGCTTGGCAACCTAAAATTGTTTTGGGGGCTGCATCTTGAATTGAACAGAGTAAATAGACGTTGTGCTCTATTCTAGGGAAGCAGTAGAGAAATACCTCTGATCATCACTTTGCATTGAGAAGTTAATCGCGGTGCAAGTATAGTTTTAAACCTAGTGAGAACTATTTTTTGGCACTTATCGCCTTAATTTTTTTTTTTTACCTTGGCACGCACACAGTATCATTTTTTTTGACCTTGTTATGGAAAGTTTTTTTCTGCTTCTAGTGTTTGCTATTTTCATTGTTATTAATATTATATAAAGGCTGAAACATGAGCTCATTTCAATCCTCTACGAGATCTCATTTCTCTGAGCAAAATATTTGCTTTCTGCAGGAACTTACTAGTCAGTACAGTACCACGAAAGTATATTGGAACGATCTAAAGGAAGAAAAAATCAATGAAACTAGAAACGTATCATTGATGGCAGAAACAAATGGTCTAAAAAAAGTAAACAGATGATGAAATTATCACTAAGGGAATAAATAGGTTGGAGTCCAAAACAAATGTCTCCTGTCCTATGAATAACTAGACACAGAACGATTACCACTCCCATGAGAGTCAGGAAATAAGATGTTGATGGGACAGAGAGCATGTCCGTAGAGTTGGTCGCAGTCTTCCCCCATGAGTCATTGTTCCATCCTCCACCACCACCACTGACCGAGGAGGGTGTGCAGTAACAATCATCGGGTGACCTACACAATACTGTGTCTCTGTCCTTGTTACAGTTGAGTTATGTCAATACAAGTAGCACTCAGCAAACATTTCGAGAAAAAATAAAAGTACAAAACTGAAGGAAAAAGTACTATGAAGGCTGATATGCAAATTTGTTTTTACGCGAGAAAAAAATATGTGATTCCTTGTGATAAAGTTAAGCTCCCACTCAACCATTGTATACAAGTTTCTTTAGCAACAATAAAAGCAAGTAGACATTAACAATGAGAAAATAACAGCGGAACTACATAGGTATAGCTATGATTTTACAAAAGCTACTGGATCAAAGGTTGACACAGAACATCGATTATGAACATGACTTACATACAAAATATTCATACAAAAGGTTCATAGAACTTGAAGGTCTTTTAATGTTCGCCAAAATAAACCACAAGCTTTGTCTGCCTTGAGTCGGGGATCATTTGCGTAGTAAATCACTCATGTAGTCTAGACTACTCAATTCCCAAGTAACTTCACGACAAATATCAGAAGATGGATAAACAGCAAATCCGTCTCTATCTCTTAAATTTGACTCAGCATCCAACGAGCAAACTGCGCCATCATATCCAAATGCAACTAGCCTAGAGCAGCCATTTGTATGGTACATGGAGAATTGCTCGTGAACAAACTCTGAATGTTTTGAATCAAAAATGACAGAGTACCACGGTATGTCGCGTCGCAACACCTCAAAAGAGACATATATATCGTTATATCTCGGTTGATGATCAACCTCATCAACCCATACCGATATCACTTCAAAGTTTTCATCCCTTTCCTTCAACTCGTAATACCACTCTAGTAGTGTTGAGCGAAACTTTGGGCACTGAGTGTAGTTAGGAGCGACGAAGTGGAGAACAACCTTACGTTCTCCAAGTGGCCACAGAGGAACAAAGTTACCGTGCCTATAATGAATCGTTAGGCCGGACAATAAGGATTCTAGGCGGATAGCGGTTATCTTCTCCAAAGCTCTATCCCTAACACTCTTGGTAGTGAAAGGATATGACTCAATAGATGTACCGTGATAACGCATCACCTCCAATGCAGATTGATCCATGTAACCACAGTCGGAGCCGTCTCCCATAACTACTAGTTTGTCCCCATAAGGCTCATCGCCAAACAAACGGCGAACTCTGCCGCAAAGGGAGAACGAAAAGGGCAATAACAACCAGTCACCCCTTTCAGTCCCAGGTATTTCGCTTAGCAAAGATCGGAAGCGCTTGTCATAGCACTCCCATTCATCCATATCTGAGACGGGGTAGATGACAACAATCTTAAACAAACGCCCTCCATTAATGCAACTCTCATAGGCCTTGTGGATTTGTTTTTGAGCAAGCCCAAAAAAACACAGAAACAACCCCACAAGAGAACCTTGGAACTCACTGAGAGGTACGTAGACGTGCCGGCCACTAGCTAGGTTGATAAACCTGAAAGAGTCCGAAGCCGAACAAGAGAACAAGTTCTCCAGAGAGGGTTCACTGGATGCCATGTTATCCCCACGCCTGATCCTATCCACATCCTCCGAGGTAAAAGGATACAGCTCCGGCCCATAATCCATCAAATCCCTTATATCTCCGGCCAAGGAAGCAGTCCCGTCCTTACCCACGAGAACGAACTGAGGCATGGTGATGCTATTAACATTATAATCGCGTAATCCTAAATCTGTGCTGAGTCTAGAAAGAGTCTCTACGTCAGTAAAGGGTACAACGAGCCAGTTATAGGGCGAGAAACGTTCGTATGCTGTACGAAGGTCAGCGTGATCAGGATGAACCTTCATCACCACGACCACCTCGACATCACCGTGAAGCATAGAGAGGTGGGCTTGCATGGAATGTAGCGATTTGCAAGCCGCGAAAATCCGTTGAAGATGCCGAGAATCGGACGGTGATAATGTGACTCGGGTTGGGTCGGGGAGAGGGCTCAAGCCAACAATTATGACAATCTTACCCTCCAACTGTTGGCACGAAACGCGCTCCTCCACGGGGCTCATGTACTTATTGTCATACCGGAGGAGGTAATCTCTATCGGCCGTGAACAACAAGGATGTGACGTCGGACATATTGGCTACCCTCCTCCTCAAAGCATCAGACTTCGACTCCCACATTTCCTCCACCTCCTCTTCCTCAAATTCACGAGGCCGTCGTCTTTCATATTCAACGTCAAGAGTACTAGTATCCCCATATCTCGTCTTCTTCCTCCTCCTCCTCCACCTCAGCGGGGAATTACTCCTGCTCCTGCTCCCCTCTAATCTAAATCCATATCCAAGTCTAGTGTCTTTGGTCATAAAATAATCTATCCTACTCGGGGATGGGGATGGGGATGGGGATGAGGGTGGGGACAGTGAAGATGTTCCATAATCTACTAAATTGGGACCCAGATAATCCTTAAGGACAAACAGATCACTCATCATTTCTCAACAAACAAACAAACAAACCAAAAAGCTAACCTGATTGATTGGTATTTTGAAGCCCTAGCTAGCCTTGTCTTCGTTGTCACAGAGGAGGAAATTAAGCAAGTCTTTTTCCTTTGTTGTTTCGCTGTGCTTGTCTTGCACGAGTAACTCTTTTTCGATTTTGATGGAAACTAATGCCGTAGCCTATATATATATATATAAGGGTATCGTTTTTTAATGAGCCGTGGAGACCGACCTTGCCCGCCTTTATGTTTTTTAGTATATTTTCTTTCCTTTTCCTTATTTTCTTTTTTCTTTATAATAATTACCGACTCTACATTTTAACTTTCCTAAACCGAAACACACAAGACACACAACCAGGGGGAGCAGAGAGAATGGGAACTTTGTTAAATGGTTTCTAGTTTTTTACTTGGAAAATGATTACTACTATATATATTATTGTGCATTTTGGTTTTGACCTTGGAATTATGACCCTGATTGTTAATTTTTGTTATTATATGTGAAAAAGCTGTGATCTTTTATGTTGGGTATGCCATTGTTATGTTGTGCATTTGGGGTTATATATGTGTATGGGAGAATAAGGTTGATCTTTGTGCTTATTAGGGATTTTAAATTAGATGTTCTAGAAATGGGGGCAAAAGGGTCTGCTAGCTAGCATGGATTATCTTTGTTGGGATTTTTCAAACTTTGTGCATTCAATTGTATATGTTGGTTCTGCCTACATTCTTTGCTTTACAAGTGCAACAGATTGTGGTGTGAGATAGATGCGTGTATATGTTGGATATTTTGTGAATTGATGAATAACTTGTATCAAGTATGAATTGGCTGTTATAGTGACAAAATTGGGGTGGTCTCACTCTGGATAATCATACGAATTTGATCATGTGTGTTTGAGTTAATTTGGTGAAAGTTGAGGTCGGTTCTTTTTTTCTCTCCTTCATCAGTTCTATTTTTCGATTTCTGGTTGACATCTGATTGGAGTTCGATTCTTTTTCCCTTTTTTTTGGTATTGATTTGCAGAATTTAGCTCTATTCAAGGTAATTTGTTTTGCATTTACCTTTATTTTGTTTATTCTATTGAGAACTAGGTAATTTTAGTTAATCGGTTGTAGTCCGTTTGAGTTCGCTCTTTTGTTGAGGTTGCCACTGGGTTCCTTCCAATGGTTTCCTTTTCCTTCTTTTGGATTATTGATCAAAGGGTTTTCAGAGTTTGATTCTTTTGTTGAACTAATGGCTTTCGTTGTGGCAAAGTTTGTCCTGTGCTGATGAAGACATGGAGTACTTTGTGTTACTTCAATAGAGATTGATTTTGTGGTGATAGTCTAGTGTTGATGGATTGTGTCACTAATTTTATATCGTTATTTGTCTTGGTTTTCCTATTTTGCTTCCATGGTTTGTCTTATTTTTCAAATGATTTTGGTGGGATTTAATTAAACTTACAGTTACCTTGAATAATAGTTCTGCTTGCTTCACGCTCTATTTTTTCTTTTCTTTCATTGTCTATTTTTTTGGTTTCTTGATGAAAACACACTTGGAGTATGTGTATCTGTGTGTGTTTCTTATTTTTTGAGACAATGTTATAGGGAAAAGGTCAAATGTAGTAGTACCAAGTGGATAAAATGATGATTCTACCGGTGTGCAAAAAAAATCTGTGGGATGTAGAGCCTTAAAGATGACCAATGGTTAGAACTGACCAATTTTATCATACTCATTACTTAGGAAAGCCCCCAAGAATATAAATCAATTGTTTGCTCATTATGTTTTTTCTGTCAAATGGAAATGAAGCTGTCATTGTAACTCTCTGAAATGCCTGCTGTCTCCTGCTTTCCTTATACGGGTTTCATTTGAGATGCATTTTCATGAGAACTTGAAGAACGCTCAGCTTGTGAAGATCATCTACAACGAATACTGTGGAAAGCTGGTAATTTGATCCTTTTTGATTAATACGCATTCATCGTAGATTTATGGTGACTCGTTCTGATCACTGCCATCGTGTTTCTTTCCTGTGTAGTGGTTTTTGAGTTATTTGAATCATTCCATATGAAGGATTTTTGAGATAATGTACATGATTTGTGACCTGGTTGAATCAAAAGGTGGCTAACAGTGCCCTCCTCACTAAACTCTGTTGGCGGCTTTTCAACACTCCACAATGCTTAGCCTCACAAGTCCTTTTCTTTAAATACATCGAAAACCGGCGAAATCACCTCCCATTTACTAAAGGTTCCCATATTTGGCAAAATATTGGGAAACATATCGAATGCCTTAAAGAAGGCACACGATGGGTTGTTGGGAATGGTGCCGATATCAATGTGTGGCATAGCAAGTGGTTCGGGGACCAAGCCCTTAGAAGCCTCA
>ONZK01006651.1:0-10586 GCA_900322385.1 Pharnaceum exiguum
AGCACCACCAAAACTTAGAGAAAGATTCTTCCACTTCTCATCCGAGACCATAGCTAAAATAAAGGCAAGGTGTAACAGTACTAGCACTAGGAAAGTTACAGTTTCATCCTTCCAAGCTTTGTCAGCCTTCGTTTGGAGGGCTATAGTTCGAGCTAACCGGGCACCTCTTGACCAAATTACTAATTGCCACTTAATTATCAACAATAGGGTGAGATTGGATACCCCCTTTCCCCAAGAATACTTTGGCAACTCAATTAACGTGATAAAAGCTACGACCATAGTTCGGGAGTTGCATGAACAAACTCGAGGGTGGGCAGCATTATTGGTACACAAGGCAATAGCAAGCCACAACGACAAGGCCGTGCGTCATTGTGTAGATGAATGGGTTAAATCTCCTTTTGTGACTCCACTCGGTATTCTCGACCCCAACAGTGTATTGTTCTCGAATTCACCTAGGTTCAATATGTATGGTAATGAGTTTGGGTTAGGGAAACCGATAGCAGTTCGAAGTGGGTCTACCAACAAATATGCCGGTAAGGTTATTTCTTTTCCGGGTTGTGAAGGTGAAGGAAGTGTCGATTTGGAGATATGTTTAATGCCTGAGACCTTCAGAGCACTTGAATTAGACGAGGAGTTCATGTCTGCAGTATCCGTTTAGTGCAATAAACTAATAATTGTTCTTCCGTCGCTAGTTTGTTTGTTGATAAATCAATGTACTAATGACGTCTTTAATTTGTTCATGTGAAATTTGGCACGAATATCATAATTTTGTTTACATGTCCACTAGCTTACTTTAGTTTGACTGAGAAACTTATTTCGTTCATGAGCTTAGAAAGTATACGTAATTGGAACCAATGTGGGATTGGTTGAATTGGTAAGCAGTTTCATATCGCTTACGTGAGGTCTCGAATTCGAGCCTCATCGTATGCAAAACCTTTATTGGGAGATTCACCCACCACAGTTAGGTATGCGACCCAGATGAGTTTGAACGTAGTCGGAGCAATGCTCTGGTGAACCAAACGGACAACCAAAAAAAAAGTATACGTAATTGCAAATCTGCAATGTAACGAGACAGTGGAGTTCTGTTTATTCAGTACCGCCATGAACTAAACGCAACGAAACAAAATTAGGCCTATCACAACAACACAGTGCTGAAGTCTGGTACTGACTTTTTCAGTTGGATATAACGACAGGGCTATCTTAACTTCCAACCAGAAAAAAAAGGCTGGAATTTGCTTCTGTATTTTGGCCGGGTCGCAGAAGAAACAAATAGGTTGGATTTTGCTACTGCCTTTGGGAGGGGTCGCACAGCATGTGTTCTTTTGGCAAGTGTTTTTGGATATAAAAGGAGACGCTGAAGCTTTGAGAATATGTTGAGTTTTTTTTTGAATATGTTGAGAATATGTTGAGTTGTTGACGCATGGTTCCACATTGAACAAAGAGGCATTCTGTTGATCAATTTGTTGTAAAGTTAAGGAGAGGACAACTCATTTCATTCGGTAAGAAAACTACTATAGCATATTAGAGTTAGACTATAATAGCAAATTATCACAATTCATTTGTAACTTGATTGAATAATATTATTTCTCTGAAGTTCTTGGTTTTCTCTCTGGTGGAGAGAAATGAGATTTAACCTTTCTACATTTAACATGGTTCTAAAATAATACTTTCAAATAGTTTTAAAAAATTATTAAAATTGAGGCTCCTAAGGATTAAAAATGGATTTCTATGACACATATACGTGAGTTGTATTGAGTGTTAACACTTGGAATGATCACGATTAATATTGGATTCTGATGTGTGCTGAGATTTTCTGCTAATTATTCACTGCCTTCATAAACAATTGAGAAAAAGATTGTGTGAACCCGTTTTATATATGAGATTAGGTATTGATGACTCATCGGCTACACTATAATGCCCCTTCACCTACATAATAATGACCACCCTTACTCAGTCTCATATATGAAACAGATTCACACAAATTTTTATCAACAAATTATAGCCGACAGCCTTGACATTATGTCTTTTCTCACTCAAAATTTTCTCAACAAGTTGTTGTTGTAATTTGAGACTATACAAATTGTGTGTATATGTATTAACGTATATGGAATCAATGAATTGATCAAAAGTGAACAGAAGTCAACATTGAATAAGTAGTAAAAAAATCAATGTAAGTAATACTCCCTCTTTTTTTTTATTCTTCCCCTATTTCATTTAGGGATGTTTGCATTTATTCTTCCCTTTCCTTTTTGGATCATAAAATATCCCTAATTTGACCCTTATACCCTTTGCACACCCACAATAATTGACATTTTTTAATATGGAAGCCACTGCACAGCCTACACCCCCCTCTCTCCACTTTCCCCTTCAAAGTAGTCCAAAATGGACATTAACAACAACGACAACACCACCTCAATGTTTCCCCCTTCATCCTTTCCCACATACTCCACTATTTTTTTGACTTTGTGAGTATCATTGATTATATTTCACTCTGACGAAATTCCATGACAATTGCATTTTGAGATGCCGCAGGGGGGTCGCAACTCACAAGTCACAAAGACATCCAATCAAGGAAAAGGGCCATCGCAACACAATCATTTGGGGTTATTGTCCAGAATTACACAGAGCCCCATAACATCTCAAAGCACCCAAACCTTGATCGGGCAGTGGCAGATTTTTGGGGGCCTATAGAGGAGAGAGAGAGAGAGAGACGGGTAGTGAGTAGTGGAGTGGGGTGGGAGTGTGCTGGGACTCGATATAGGGGAAAAGTGAAATAAGAGGAGGCTGTCTAATTAACTGAAGAAAGGGTTGTAATTTGGTGAAAAAATAAAGGGTAAAATAGTCTTTTTATATGTTTATTAATTCTTGTGCCATTTACAAAAGGGAAGTACAAATAAAAATGGAGGGAGTAAATTCTCTCAAAAAAAAAATAAAAAATGGAGGGAGTAAATATCTACGTGAGCTTCAAAAAATATCTTCTCAATTCTATAACAAACAACATTTACACCTATCACGAAGTATAGGGTCTGTTCGGCAAACTTAGCTATACCTGAAGCTGAAGCTGAAGCTGATTAGATAGATGAAGCTGATTAGTTAGCTTAAGCTGAAGTTGAACCTTAATAGATAATCTAGTTAGGGTGTTCGGATGAAGTAGCTGAAGCTGAAGCTGATTAATATAAAATGACATAAAAGGACAATCGTAATTGCCAATTATAAAGGGTAATATTTTCAATAGGGGTAATATTGGAATATAGAAAGCTTATTGATAGGAGATTATTTGATAAGCTAGCTCATAAAGCTTACCAAATAAGCTAGCTTATTTGATAAGATGTCTCCATAAGCTGACAAAACGAACACAGTTTATCTGTAAAAGTTAAACTTATCTTATAAGTTGAGCTTAAGATTATTGAATAAGCTGTCAATAAGCTGCGAAACGAACAGGGCCATAATGAGACATGCTAGCTATAGTGTGGCAATCGACATGAATCGACATGAACTATCGTTTTGTACCTAGACATCAGTGGGACTTTGGTGTCCCAGAATGGTGTACCGTCCCACTTCAATTTGGGCCGTTCGTGATTTGTTAACACATTTAAATAAAATGAAATAACAAATCACATACGATCGAAATGAAGTGAGACACGAGATAGTACACCAATCTAAAACACCATAGTTGCTCTGCCTAGACAACACCATATAAATCAATAAATAATAAAGCCATAAGGAGAACCACGCACCAAGGAAAGATGCACTGCACAACACTTCCTCACACACATTATGCTTGTTAATGTTTTCATTAGCTTGATCTGTAGTTATCACCAACCGAACTTCCCAATGGTGCACAACATATTCATAAGGCGTTTTGCCTATAATAATCCCTATTTGACGCCATTATTTGAGAATAATCCATACTTTGAAAATTGCCCTGAATAATTCTTATTTGGACCCTTATGTCCCGCAGCAGTCCGACGACTAACAGTGTTAAAATTTTCTGTTTGTATCGTTAAAGAGTTTCCATTATATTATATTGTGCACTTATTCCATTATATTGTACATACTAGTTGTCAAAAGTATTAAAAATATAAAGTATACATCCTTTTTGTGATAAAAAAATTACTAAAAAATTCACATAAGATTTTATAAAAATGATTATTTACTTATTTTTTGATAGTACCAATAGTATGGGATTCATGGTAATGGCGAAATTATAAGAGAATACTTGGAAAATTAAATAAGGGATTGAGTGGATGGGTGCCTCCAAATAGTAATTTTTTTAAAACTCAAGAAATAAGTGTACAATATAATATGTAATGGAAAACTCTTTAACAGTACAAAAAGAAAATTTTACACCGTTAGTTGTCGGACTACGTTGTGAGACACAAGGGTTCAAGTAAGGATTATTGGGAGAAATTTCTGAGGTAGGAATTATTTCCGGATAATAGACCAAGTAGGGATATTGTGCGCCAAAACCCCTATTCAAAACATACCAAAACAGAGGCCCGGCAATCTTTGTATGTGCCTTTGAGTTTGATGAATAACTTAGGTGAGTAGCTGCGGTGCTCCACATATGCTACTCCGTACATGTCTACATTGATAAATGGAACTGGTAAACTAAATGGAAGTTTTCGACGGTACCATAAATCCAAGGGATCATGAAGGGGACAAAGACTTTACGCAAACACGATGGTCAAATATTGCCCACGGTTAATAGTCTGAGAGGCTTCAAAGTTTTTATTCCTCGTCTTCACATATTTCTTAGACCAATCCAGATTGAACTGATATTTAATTTCTTCTACATTGGAAAGATGTGAATGCTTTAGTCAAGAACCCAACAACAACAACACCTGTTATCAAGCAAGCAAGGGAAAAGAAACGTGACTCTACACCGTACCGTGGCAAAAATTTTACGGGCCAATAGATCAGATTGACAGCATAACTCATGACAAAGATTGTCAATATTTATTTAGCTAATCTGAACAGCAAGATAAAACAATATACCTCAACATCAGCAATAATGATCTCTATGTCACCCAGGCATGTTACTAACCCAAAACCTGATCAATTGACATTTCAAAAGTAGCCTCATCTTTGTTGGACGCACGTTTAAGTGATAATATATTCTTTCTGGTGCCATCGGTGTCAATGGTTTAAAAAAATGGGTTGTATTATTATGGTTTGTAAAGCCGTATGTAAATTAACAATGAGTATATTATATCATAACTCTAGCTGGAACTTCAAATCAGGTCATTATTAATCCATCCGAAATCAAACTTGCAGGCATCAAATCTTTTGAGATCAACTACCCAACAAACAAGGAGTACTCGTGATACCTAAGGATTTGTTATGCAAATAACTCTTATTAGCTATTATCACGGTAGTTTTCCGATATTTTCGAAATCAAAACAGAAATGTCGACGTTTTGATTATGAAGGAATATTTTCTTGCCAAAATATAATAGCATGCATGTCATTGGCTCTATGATTTGAAATTTCAAAAAGAATGGCAAAAGCGTACACATTGGTTTCATGTAATACAACCGAAAAAAAAACATTTGGCGGTTTAAGTAATTTCTTTTTTGAGAACCTAAGTAAATTATTTTTTTTTTTTTTGGTTTCCAACGAGGTCTCTTAAGACCATTTGAGCCCAAGGTTAATCCCCGCTCGCGGTGCGTGGCTGCCGCTGGCCTGAGGGAATTTGCACATGATGGGAATCGAACACAGGACCTCCTGCTAATTAGATCGCTCTCACACATGTGAACTCAATGGGGCCTTACACCATTGAACCAACCCAATCAGGTTAAGTAAATTATTTTAAATTATTTTAATGACATAAAGCAATTACACACATAATAAACATTTTTTTAACACCTAGACTGCTAGACATCCCAAATCAATCAAAAAAATACAATTATTATTTTTTCCTTGTTAAAAGGAGAAGGTGATAATATTTTCTCTCTCAGCTTCTGTTTACTGAGGGCATGTTTATCCCTTATATTTTCATGGGTATAAAACCTAGTATTATCATTAGACTTTACTATAATCCCTATAATTTGGGATCCACATAATCAAAGTATAAACTTGAGTTTTAAAATCCACATCCTTGCCCTTGTACTCACAATTAAGCAATTAAGGGGACCCACTTCTTATTTTCTTCTTTTTAATACCTGAAAATTAAGTCTAACCAATAAAATGTGTAGTACCAAGTTAGTCTAACTAAGGATTTCAAAACAAAAAAGTTAGTATAACCAATAATACTAAAAGTATTAAAAGTATAAACTAGAGTATGAAACATAAAAAAGATGATGTGACACAATCTTTATACTTTCACTAGTATAAGGGCTAAACATGTCATGAGTATATATAATGTCTTTTATATAATACTAGTAAGATTACTATTACCTTTCTATTTCTATTAAAATATCTCGTCCAACTATCTTTTGCAACGACAAGACGCATGCATGATTAACGTTGGTTCCTTCAATTCAATCAATGTCACCGCCCGTGGCACTCTTATATAATTAACTTCCAAGAATTGAGAGTGAGGGGAGAGCGAAAGAGAGTGGACAGCAAATACAAAATACAATGGCTGAGATTGTTGAGAGCAGAGAATGGTACATGGCAGCCTATGCAAGAGAAGGTGTGCCATCATCCGATCATCTCAAGATGAGAACTGTGAAGGTGTCTTTAGCTGCTGATTCAATTCCTGAGAACCATGTGGCAATTCAGGTCCTTTGGATATCAGTGGACCCATATCTACGGTCCAAGATGACTGGAGTTGAAGAGGATGGTCTTCATGTGACACAATTTGGCATAAATAAGGTAGCTAAAGTTTCATTGATAGAATGATAGTTCATCGTTAAATTATCGTATATTGTGGAACTTTCTGAGTGAAATTGTGTATATTTGGACATTGTTCGGAAGTGATCATAGATGTATGCTTGAACTTTTCAGGTGGTTGCAAACAATGGCGTCGGAAAGGTCATTCGTTCAAAGGACCCCAAGTACAAGGAGGGGGACCTGGTGGTGACCCTCGGGATGCCGGTTGCCGAGTATTGTGTCTTACCTTCTAATGTTCTGCACATAAAAATTGATCCTACTTCCGGGATTGATCCTGCGGAATACCTCGCTTTGCTTGGTAATACATACACTTTCTCCTCGCAACTAAATTATAACTTATCATCCTATACACATCTTGTTTTTGTTTTTGCATTATTTCTTCCATAACGAAAGGTGCCTAGCCTAGGCGCCAAGCAGCATCTCATTGCTTGTATTGATCAGTTATTAATTGAATCAGGTATGAAAAACTTAACATCATCGGTAAGTACAGCGGAACAAATAGCTCAATTTGTTTATTTTTGTCTTATTTGTGCTCAGTTAATTGCTACTAGCGGCTAGTTTCCTCATTCATTTTTAGCATTTTCGAATGTTATCATACATTTTTAGCTGCTAGGGTCAATCTGGGAAACAATCTTTCTGTTTTTTTAACAGGGGTAAGGTTGCATTGCGTAAATCCCTACCCCCGAGCACCCCGTTTATATGGGGATTTACACTCAGTTGTTGTTGTTGAATGTTATCATACATTTATCTTGCTAGTTAATTGTTAGTACCATTGATAATGCAATATGATAAACGTGTCTTACAAATAAGATTTGATTGGGTATATCTTACACTTCAGTAACATCATTTCGTAACAAGTTCAACTTATTGGTTTCGTGGGCTATAAATGGCCTGACATGATGTGATGGCATCTAAATACAAGTACAACATGCATATACAGGAATACCAGGTTTTGCAGCCTGGGTTGGAATAGTGATTCTAGGAAATCCAAAGCCAGGAGAGAATGTCTTCATTTCTGCAGCTGCAGGTGGTGTTGGAATAGCTGCTGGCCAATTGGCTAAACTCAAAGGTTGTCGTGTTGTTGGCAGCACTGGAACTGATGAGAAGGTATACACGTCCAAGATTAATAAAGATTTCTCTTGACTACTGGTTCAATTGATCGTAATTGTGTCCGCTTTTATTACCAGTAGCTGATTGTTCTAAGCTCTAACTTAAGATCTCGTCTTTTATTAGTTTTGAATGATCCTGGATACAACTTTTTTTGTGTTTTGATCCTTAAGAAACAATAAATATACGATTATATATGCAGGCTTTTCGCCGAACTTAATTAATGTTTAAGCCTCAAAGATTACGATGAAACATGGAACTGAGTCTTACTTCAATTCGCTCCCTTCATAATTCAATACTTTTCTTCCGATCAGCTTGATCTGCATACAAAATGGCCCCATCAATAACTACTTAGGACCCTACTCGATCATTTGAGGATACAGCCAAACCAAACCAATGGTTTTCAAATGCAAGGCTTTCTTTTTATTTTATTTTTAGTGCCTGAGGGGCTGAGGGCAATAAACCAAATTGTGATCGAGACTGGCTATGTGCCTATATATGTTTGATGAGCAGACGAGAGCATCTGGTGATCTGGTCAGAAGCTTAAACTTTTTGTTTGGATTCATAAGGTAAATAAGTAATGTCATAATCTAACTGGAGGACCACCAGAAGAATACAAGATATCACTGATATCACATCATCCATTATATGCGCAGTAATTTTTTACAAGGTCACTGATGAGAAGACAGTACCAAATTTTTAGCCACTCGTTACAATTTTTAATTTCTCCGTTGGGGCTCTGGAGTACTGGTTAAAGAAAACTCTGTAAATGCAGGTTAGGCTACTCAAAGACGAATTTGGATTTGATGAAGCATTCAACTACAAAAAGGAATCAGATCTTGATGCAGCACTAAGCAAGTAATTATCTCTTTCCGTCATAGTTTGCAGTAAAGACAAAAGAGAGTCTGCTATGTAACTGAAGCTTTCCAACATGCAGGTATTTTCCCAATGGTATCGATATATACTTCGAGAATGTTGGAGGCAAAACACTTGAGGCTGTACTCAACCACGTTAATAAATATGCACGTATTCCACTTTGTGGGATGATATCAGAATACAATAAGGTAATCCTGCAATTCGATAGTATTACTTCGTATGTTGCTGACTTCATGTATGCATATTCCTTTCAGACAGTTCAAAATGATCGAGTTTTACTCAGTAGAATGATATGCAACTAAGTGGCCTTAATTGATAATGTAATCAGGTGTGGACCGAGAGGGAAGGAGTGAGGAATCTTTTGAATATGGTAGGCAAGGAGGTTCGGATGCAAGGCTTCATGCTGCCTACATACTGGGGCCGGATGCATGAGTTCATGGCAGACATGGAAGGCTATCTGAAGGATAAAAAGATCACCTCGAAACAGAAAACCTATCAAGGAGTCGAGAGCTTTTTGGACAGCCTAGAGTCTCTCTTCTCTAGCTCTAACCTCGGCAAGGTGATGGTTCGAGTTACACCATAACTAATGGCCGAGTGGCCACTCGACATTTGACAAGTATACCTCCTGATTGTCAATTTGTTTGTCAAGGATCGAAAGTGTCTATGCACGCGTGCATTTGTCTCGTGATTAGCTCTTGTTCTGATTACTGTGTGAATGGGTCTTTTCATGTGGTTGAACACTCGATCATTCAGTGTCCCAACTTTTCCGGTTGCTCTCATTATTAATAGACTATCCGTTCATTTAGTTATGCTCATTGCTGCCTCGTATCCATTATTTCTGTTCAATAGCAACAGTATAAGTTCATTAAACACAGTTAGTTGTCGAACTTATTTCCGGTCAACAATTTTAAGTATAGAATGAGATTTAGAGAGAATAGACTGAGTATTAATGACTTAATGCAATGCCGCTAGAGCTGGCCAACGGTTGGTTTAATTCATAGTCAAAAATCGAGTCGTTGTTAATCAAGTCAGATCGAATCGATGACGAATGGCATCGGAGTCTAACTGAATCAAAAAGGACTGATGCGAGAGGTTTGAATTTTTTTCCAATTCGACGATTCGACGGCTATGAATCGGTCTAAAACGACTTAGTCTATTTAACTTATCATTTGTCTTCATGGGATTTAGTCTATTTAACTTATCATCACAATCAAAATGGCCTTATGTTTATTAAACCCTCTCATTGCAATAATGCTTGTGATCATGAAAAATTCTCTATCAACAAAATGCTCGTTAGTCTAAAGGACTCTCTTTTACTAACCCTCGTTCATTTCTACCCCTTAGCAGGCCAACTTACCATGCAGGTCAACGAGGAGAAACACCAGTCTTTGGACTTCGTAAGCTGCAAAAAGGGACCAGGGGCAAGGTTTATCTATGCTACTTGATATGAGCCTGTCTGACATCATTCATCCTCCAAACGAACCCGAAGTTCCTTTGGTGGTGCAGTCATTATTCGGCCATGATAGGGCGGCCGTGAACATGGATGGTACCTCTAAGCCTCTCCTATCAATCCAAGTGACTGAGCTTATTGATGGAGTTTTCATTGGTTGCTCGGCCAACCATGCTATTGTTGATGGCACCTCTTACTGACATTTTTGGAACTTGTGGTCAAAGATACACATGGACAATGACGGGAATGGACACTCATTGTTCCCCGACTTATCGCTGCCTATCCATAACCGTGATTGGTTTCCTGACAGTTGCGGC
>ONZK01006669.1:0-10466 GCA_900322385.1 Pharnaceum exiguum
TAAGTGCATGTTGTCCGAAGCAACAATTAAAACACAATAATAAACCATTAAATACCAATGAAAAAAGAAATTGCAAATAGTGATGATATATAAGAAGGCTGACTTGAGCAACATACAAATTCATACTGACAAAGCTCCATAACAAGATCACAGACAGACTTCGTCTGAGGCCAACGTCGCAGATAAAGTTGTGATCTGTACAAAGATAGAAAAAGCATATATAATATCTACAAATCGAAGCGCTTACTCATACAATAACTAAATTGACTATTTCAAGTAGGGCAAAGAAGTACCGAAATGAAGCAAGCGCCATGTGAAGTGGCAGGACATCTTTCGTCAAGATACCACTAAATACACAATCACTTCTTTCATCAGCAGAAAACCCATTTTCCAGAAGCCATTTGGTTAATCTAGGGGCCCCCGCCCTAGCAGCAAGATGCATAGAAGTCCATCCCTTTTCAAAAGGACCGTCTAAATATAATCTTCTGTCAGTTTCATCATCAAGGAGTGGACGAACACAATTTATGCAGTCAAACTGAAACATTAATCTTCGTGTATTTGATATCGTGTAATTCATCATATCCACATCATTCAAAGACTTTGCTTGCTCTATCAAACTAAGAAAGCCATTTCTATCATCCTTTATCAAGGCATCCTCATGGTCGGGTTCAAGAGAGTCACTCCCATCAGGCTCATCATCTGATGGACAGGCTGGATGATCATCGCTTCTTGGAGTAAAGCTAATAGGCTGCTCCAGAATAGGCACAAAGAAAGGATTAATATGTCGGCCCAGAACCGGTAACTCTGATATTGCAATAAAACATATTTGAGCATTGATCTATCACACTGAAGATTTCTAAGTAATACGCAGTACATATTCATGAGTCATGAGACAAGCTCAGTTCCATGTAAATGCAGGTTTTACTTCTATTCTACAGCTTGATATTTAATCTCAGTTTTTCCTCTCAAACTCGTTCTCGCCGTCTTCTTTTTCCTAGAATTTTTTTTTAATCCAACTTTCTCACATTCGTATTCATTTTCCATAACCTTATTGAAGTATCACGAAAACATATTTACATGTGCTTTTCAAAAAAGTATCACGAATACAATTGTAATTTGTACTATTTAAAATATTACCCAGACACTAAAAGCAAGGGAGACATAATAAATACATAATATGAACTACCAAAGTAAACAATGAAGATGGAAGGCCCATACAGCAACTATGTTGATGACAAATAGTCTGGGAAGCTATATATACATTAAAAAAAAACATCACTCAGATAATGCCCTAACTTACCCCTCTAATGGTTGCTTCTGAAGTCATTATCATCTCAAGAGCTACCTCCAGAGAAGCTGCGTTACAGAATAAAAATCATCATGATCACTTCAGTTAAAATCAGATCAATTTCCACGTCCATTTGTTTCTGGAAACAATAACTAGCTTGACCTGAAAATATTGCATAGCTTACCTTTTTCTGCAGGCAAGAGTTGGGGCCGTAAGCTTGTTCAATGACATTGTGCATCAAGGGAAAAAAACAAGATAAATCAGTAACATACGAGTTTCAGTCGGCAATCATCTATTGGGAGTACTGCTGAAAAATCATAATCACCCATACCAGTTTATATCATGCGATTCAATATCCTTGCTGTACGATATCGACAACTCGGATCCCAAATGTATTGGCACTTCATGCTTTCTCAGACTCTTGACAAGCAAAAAAGAAAATTTTACTTTAGCAATAATATGCAAGGAAACAACAAGGATAGCCAATTTGGAATGTACTGTTGTCATGATAGAGCATGTCTCTAAAGTAGAAAAAGCCAATCTAATCCCTTAACGTGATGATACAGTTCATATCTCACTTAGGTTATAACAATATCACTATTGTTGCCTCTGAGAAATTGACCACATAGAATCAAAGCTAGACTTCATCATCAAAGTGTCCTAGCCTTAGTTAAGATCGATCTAAGTAGCTCTTACACAGATTTCCTATTCGATAATGCCAGCCAGCCCATCAGCAACATAATTAACATCTTTTAGCGCATGCGTGATAGAACTACTGCGACGAACTAAGGAAGTATTGAGAAAAGACTGCTTACAAAGCATGCATACAATACCTTAACGTCTTCGGAATTACGAAAGTCTTCGATAACATGATGAGTCTTTCTCAAAGCGTAAACCAGAGCTTGCATAAGTCGACAAAGGTAACTCAATTCTCGATCGATATCATACTTAGATTTCCATTCCAATATAACCTCAGAGATAGGCAACTCCATTTTTTTGCTGTCAGTTGCAAACTTATCCCAAGCAACCAAGAGTAAAGCAGCCAACTCAACAAGTTGTACTTTCTCAACACAGCTGAATCCTATCCGCTCAACATCCTTTGTGTTTGATGCCAGCAATTTGATAGTGTCAAGGGACTCTTTCTGCGGCCAAGAAAAGTCAAGTCAAGTCAGTAAGCAATTAGCATGCATGCACATTAACAGACAGATTAATGTACCCCCGTAAAGAGGACCATTAAACTAGCTTAGCTACCAAGTACTGTACTGTATTTAACAAGAAAGACAGTGATGACAATACTGAAGCTCGCTCAGATCATCTAATCTGATACTCACCAATTCTGGGAAGCAAAATATGTAAAACAGCTTGTAAATGGATTTTTCTGGGACCCATTCATCCACATACTCTTGGTTGCTACAAAATGAACAGCAAACTAGGTAAGTTGAGAAAAATTTGTGTAAACCTGTTTCATATATAAGACTGGATTAAGGAGGTCGTTATTGTGTGGGTGAGGGTTAACTATTGTGTAGGCGTGGGGATCATTAATAATCAGTCTCATATATGAAACGGGTTTACACAAATTTTATCAGGTAAGTCTCTACTTTCATAATTATACGATTAAAAAAAAAGAAAGAAAGATACGTACCTCAGTGCCCTAAGTGCTACTCTTAGTGGATGAAGCATGAGCTCATCATCGAGATCCTGTTGGGTGGGAACATAATTTTCACTGGTTTGATTCTCGTGATTTAGAAACATCTCAGTCAGCGGGTAACATAGACTTTCAGCAGCAAGTCCCAGTGGAGAAATTCCACCTAATTCTTCCAACGGTTCATTCACATAAACCTTTATCCCAGATACATTTTCGTCAAGTAATGCACTGGCACAACCATGAGCTCGATGCTGACATATCAACTCGAGCAAATCACTCAAAAGAATAGATATTGTATCGTTAGCGGCTTGGTTTCCTAAATATTTGATAAACCCTTGCTTGTCGTCATTACGTATCAGCTCTTCTGCTTGTTCCACAGCCATACCCTTTTCGCCCTGAAAATAATATGGTATGGTATATATGTATCATGATTCATGAAGAACGACTTATATATAAATTAAAGTAATTTCGAATTCACTTAGAATACAAGAACAACAATTCAGTCTAATCCATCCTATCCCGAAAAATCGGGAGACTGTTTCCAGAATCACTTCGAATCACTTAGAATATTTTTTGTGTTAATTACTTCTAATTTAATAATTAGATTGAATTGAATGAAAGTGTTAAAGAAGAAAATAGGGATGATAACAAACCTTATCCATTGCGACAGCCGCGGGGCGTAATATGCTTATGTAATGTGAGTCAGAGACGCTTCTTGTGTTGCGTTGTGTTGTGAAAGTGGCTAGTCTGCTAGAGGAGATCAAAGACCTGACTTATCGAGATAAGACTACAATTAGCACACTAGGGTTCATTAAGAAAATTTATATTAGAATATTGTTACTTCATTCTATTTTTGCGTAATTAACACAAAAGTTTAGGTCATTTTTTTTTTTGTTTTTGGTGTGTAATCCCTCTATTGTTTTCGCTATATGTTGCTAGTGGCGCCAACCTAGGGCATGTTCTTTATGGATGACACAAATGTTGCTGCTTGTATAAGTTGTTGCTCTAAACAGGTATCACTCCCCATTCAAATGTTTAGATCTTTATTGTTTATTCATGTCTTTCGTTTCTCGTTTTCATATTCCCATAGGACATTTTCCAAATTGATTTTGATCAAATGATGGTGATTGGGCTTAGGCTCGCTCTACCGCCCTGAAGATCGAGGTAGAGAAAATGGGAGGAGGAACCAGGGAAAGCCATGATCCGAAAGAACTTTTCTACAGTTTTAAACGCAATGATCGAGGTTCCTGCTAAGAGTGTAATGCACCAATGTGTGATTCATTTTCTGCTAACACCCAAGCAGGTGCTCTGACCGAAAGCAACAGCCTGGTTTTTTTGAGGCATTTTGAGCCCCTCACATACAGCACTGACATTTGGAGAACTGAACTCCTAGATATAATGCTGCCTTGATGACTAATAATTGACTGGCCATGATGCCTATGAATGCCCCAGTAAAACAACCAATTTACGCAAGAAATTAATGAGACTTCGGTCTAAAATTGTAAACTATGAAGTATTTCTTTCCTTTGCACAAACAAAACATTTAGCATATACCTTAAAAAAAGTATGACTCATCAGCACAATTATGCACATTTATACTAGTACGAGAAAATATTACAACTTTTGATTGTTAACATAATTAGAAGTCCTACCATCCATATTACACAACTAAACTTCAAATAATACACATATAACTCAAAAGTTTGAAAGATCAGAATAGATAGAATGACGCATAGTACGTACAGAGCTAATTGATGAAGTTCCGAGTTTTTATGGGAACATACGGGTGAAAATATGTAGTTCAAAATGCTAATTACTGGTCAGAAACTAGTCAGATACGCCTCAGAAAAGATAACATGGAAGTAAACTGCTTGGAAAAACATCTGTAATGCGCCACACTTGCCAATCTCCTTGGCGGAGCAACCGAATCGACCAAAGCCAAACCGCCAGGTGCTTTTAGGGTAGATGTACAGATTCCACGAGAAACATGATTTGCCATCCCATTCAGACTTTGAGGCTTAAACAAAAGGCATACTAAATCAAGCAATGACAACATAAACTAAATGATGTACTGTACCAAGTATATGTATCTTTAATAAAACGACAATAAATATAACAACAACAACAACAGAGTGTAAATACCCATTAATTAGGGTGCTCGGGGTTATGATGTACGCAATCATACAAAGACAATCAATAAGATACAAAAATTCTCCCCCACCCACCCAAAAATTAATGTTAAGAGCCTTTTATGGATAAACATCCACCAGTCCTGAAACTCCATATAAAAGGCAAATAATTTGGCGAGGTGGGAGTACATTCTAGATTCTACTACTGCAAAATTATCCATCCTCTTAGTAAGCATTGGGATTCATTTTAGAAATTTTATGGCTATTGAAGGATAGAAATAAATTTGTGGATGTACGCCCATTATCAACAGGCCCTAATTAGGTACCATAAAATTGTGTTTCAGATCAGCAGGATACTACGCTAACAACTTATTCGCAATAACTAGGCAAAACCCAAATATAATAGCCCCATGCTCGGTACCCCCCATGCCCTCAGGTACACCTTATTATGTCAGTGATGCAGTATACACGTCGAAGTACAACATTTTCACAATTATTGTCTATCATTTCTGAGATTCCATTCCCCTTTCAGTATTGTTCCCTTCACAAATCCATGCATTAGGTGACCAACAGTGGCAGCTATTAAACTTTTCCAGATTTTCAATTCATAAAAAGTATTTGCAGCAGTGATCAAGTAGTAGTGGAACCTGCCCACCTCTTATCCCGGAGATCCGGAAAAGTAGCAAATCACCTCCTTAACTAATACTACATGTGCAATTAGACTTACCTTTAGAATAAATGTATTTATGATAATTAAATTTCATTCACTTTATTTTAATTGCAAAAACAATAATTGGAGGTGAATTTCACAACTGTAACAAGTTAGAGAGGTTAATCATTACACAAGAAACTTTTGAGAAGTTTAATTGCTTATTTAATATAAATTAAGGAGGTTATTTGCACATTTGTGGTCATGCGGCATATAAGATAGACCACAACGTACTCCCACATACTGTTTTCATGGCTCATAAGGATTTGTGAACATCAACCCCAAAATAAAAGAAAAAAGTCGAACTTAAACCACCTGAGATCGACGAAAGATGAGACTGTATAGATTCGTTACCTTGCCAAGATGAAGTTGATTGAACAACTCAAGCCATTTAACACCAAATGCTCTGCAAAAGCAAGCACCGGAGTAACAATCTCGCCCAAACTTGCCAACAAATATAGCATCAAAAATAACAGCTACAACAACACACCTGCATGAAGTACAATTCACAACATTGACTTCACCATAAATAGGAATGCCTGCCTTTTCCATGAGCCATTTAACCTCCAAATCTTGTATGGCGTAACTCTGAAGATCAATTGTAATAAAAGTTAACCCTAAAAAAAATACCATTTCAACTAACAATCAACAAAGCACAACACATCTACTTGCTCCCGTATAAATTTACTTTAATACAACAACATAGGTTCAATCCCAAAACGTAATTGGCATCGGCAAGCGAGTACCAAAATGGGAATTACACTAAACGCAACTAAACACACAAGTCTCAAGACACATAAAAAGCCACCTCATCCCTGTCAAGATCATTTCTCTCCATCTCAGACCTTCAACATCTTATGTACTTTCAAGCCAGAAATTTTAAACACAAAACAATGACAACTCTAAGACAAAGTAGTATAAAATCACTTAGCATACATACCCTTTTCTCGTCCAGCCGAATATACGCTGCAAGCTGGTCACCAATCCTCTCGAATATAAGGAATAATAGACTTAGTGCATTAACCAATTGACCATTTCGGAGCTGGTGACTTTGCTCAGCAGTAGTATAATACGATCTCCTGCTAGTGCTTCCAACCCCGTGTACTGATGGGAAAAGGGGCAACTTCTTGACAGTATCTGGTTGACGTAGCAGAGAACCCAAATCCAACAGTAACTCCTTATGGGCCACCATCAACAAGGCACACACCTCAATTACCTTTCCTTGCTTCAAATAATTGAAGAACTCATTTTTAACACCCTTTGTCTTCTGCACAAGCAGCCTCACCGTCTCTAAATCATTCCTCTGCCACAAGAATTAGGTAGGGAATAAGTGCATGTTGTAGCAACAATTCAACAACAACAACAACTCGGGGTAATCCCTTCTAGGAATCTAGGATGGGGTACTGAGAAGGCCTGATGTAAGCAGCCTTATCCCGAAATCGGAAGACTGTTTCCACAATGACCCACAGTAAACCATTGTGAAAACCTCTTTGTCCGAAAAAACAACTAAAAAACAATAATAAAGTAATAAATTATTAAATACTAATGACAAAAAAAATTCCAATGAGAGTAAAAAAGTGGCAGTGATGATATATAAGAAGGCTGACTTGAGAAACATACATAGTCATACTGACAAAGCTCCACAACAAGATCAATGACAGACTTTGTCTCAGGCCAACGTCGCATATATAATTGTGATCTGTACAAAGATAGAAAAAGCATATATAGTATCTAGTTATCTACAAATGAAAGCGCTTACTCATACAATAACTAAACTGACTATTTCAAGTAGGGGAAAGAAGTACCGAAAGGCATTAAGCGCCATGTCAAGTGGCAGGACATCTTTCGTCAAGATACCGCTAAATACACAGTCACTTCTTTCATCAGCAGAAAACCCATTTTCCAGAAGCCATTTGGTTAATCTAGGGGACCCTGCCCTAGCAGCAAGATGCATAGAAGTCCATCCCTTTTCAAAAGGACCGTCTAAATATAATCTTCTGTCAGTTCCATCATCAAGGAGTGGACGAACACAATTTATGCAGTCATATTGAAACATTAATCTTCGTGCTCTTGATACTGTGTAGTTCATCTCATCAACATTGTTCAAAGACTTCGCTTTCTCGATCAAACTAAGAAAGCCATTTCTATCATCCTTTATCAAGGCATCCTCAGGGTCAGGGTCACTTCCATCATCAAGCTCATCATCTGATGGATAGACTGGATGATCATCGCTTCTTGGAGTAAAGCTAATAGGCTGCACGACAGAACCACATTGTAAGATGAAGAGAAACCACAACACTTATAGATCAATGCCCTAACTTACCCCACTAATGGTTGATCTTGAAGTCATTATCGTCTCAAGAGCTACCTCCAAAGAAGCTGCGTTACAGAATAAAAATCATCACTTCAATTTAAATCAGATCAATTTCCAAGTCCGTTTGTTTCAGGAAACAATAACTTGACCTGAAAATATTGCATAGCTTACCTTTTTCCGCTGGCAAGGGTTGGGGCCGTAAGCTTGTTCAATGACATCGTGAACCAAGGGTAGAAACAAAATAATTCAGTAACATATATTTTCAGTCAGCAATCATCTATTGGGAGTACTACAGAAGAATCGTAATCTCCCATACCAGTCTATATCATGCGATACAATATCCTCGCTGTACGATATCGACAAATTGGACCCCAAACTTAGTGGCACTTCATGCTTTCTCAGACTCTTGACAAGCAAAAAAGAAAATTTTACTTTAGCAATAATATGCAAGGTAACAACAAGGACAGCCAATTTGAAATATTGGCATGGAATGTACTGTTGTCATGGTAGACCGTGTCTCTAAAGTAAACAACAACCGAGTGTATATCTCCGTTCAATAGGGGTGTTCGGGGATCAGGATGTACGCCAATCTAATCCTTAACATGATGATACAGTATATATCTCACTTAGGTTATAACAATATCACTATAAGGAAGTAATGAGAAAACACTGCTCACAAAGCATGCATACAATACCTTAACGTCTTCGGAATTACGATAGTCTTCTATTACATGATGAGTGTCTCTCAACGCGCAAACCAGAGCTTCCATACGTCGACAAAGCCAATTCAATTCTTGATCGATTGCATAGTTAGATTTCCATTCCGATAGAACCTCAAAGATAGGCAACTTCATTTCTTTGTTGTCAGGTGCAAACTTATCCCAAGCAACCAAGAGTAAAGCAGCCAACTCAACAAGTTGTACTTTCTCAACACAGCTGAATCCTATCCGCTTAACTTCCTTTGTGTTTGATGCCAGCAATTTGATAGTGTCAAGGGACTCTTTCTGCGGCCAAGTCAAGTCAAGTCAGTAAGCAATTAGCATGCATGCAGTAGATTAACAGACAGATTAATGTACCCCCGTAACAAGAAAGACAGTGATGACAATACTCAAGCTCGCTCGCTCGCTCAGATCATCCAATCTGATACTCACCAATTCTGGGAAGCAAAATATGTAAAACAGCTTGTAAATGGATTTTTCTGGGACCCATTCATCCACATACTCTTGGTTGCTACAAAATGAAAAGCAAACTAGGTAAGTAAGTAAATAGGGCATATCATTTAATTTGCCTCTTCTTTCATAATAATATGCCAACGATTAGAAAAAAAAGTAGAAAGAAAGATACGTAGAACGTACGTACCTCAGTGCCCTAAGTGCTATTCTTAGCGGATGAAGCATGAGCTCATCATCAAGATCCTGCTGAGTGGGAACATAATTCTCACTGGTTTGAGTCTCGTGATTTAGAAACATCTCAGTCAGCTGGTAACATAGACTTTCAGCAGCAAGTCCTAGTGGAGAAATTCCACCTAATTCTTCCATCGGCTCATTCACGTAAATCTTTATCCCAGATACATTTTCGTCAAGTAATGCACTGGCACAACCATGAGCTCGATGCTGACATATCAACTCGAGCAAATCACTCAAAAGAATAGATATTGTATCGTTAGCGGCTTGGTTTCCTAAATATTTGATAAACTCTTGCTTGTCGTCATTACGTATCAGCTCTTCTGCTAGTTCCACAGCCACACGGCCCACACCCTTTTCGCCCTGAAAATAATATGGTTTGGTATGGTATCATGATTCATGTAGAACGACTTATATATAAATAAAAGTAATTTCGAATTCAACAACTCAGTCTAATCCCATTTTACCGCGAAAAATCGGGAGACTGTTTCCAAATGACTTCGAATCACTTAGAATATTTATTGCAATTAGATTAGATTGAATTGAATGAAAGTGTTAAAGAAGAAAATAGGGTTGATAGCAAACCTTATCCATTGCGACAACCGCGGGGCATAATATGCTTATGTGATGTGAGTCAGAGACGCTTCTTGTGTGGCGTTTGTGTTGTGGGAGTGGCTAGACTGCTAGAGGAGATCAAAGACCTGACTTATAGAGATAAGACTACAATTAGCACACTAGGGTTCATAAAGAAAATTTATATTAGAATATTGTTACTTCATTCTATTTTTGCGTAATTAACACAAAAGTTGAGGTCATTTTTTTTGTTTTTGGTGTGTAATTAGGGAACCCCTCTATTGTTTTGGGTCCTCATTTGCACACCAGAAAAAATTATTATGCACACCATTTTTTTACCATTCTACCCTCCCTTAAAATACCCAATTCCTCTTCATTCTTTCCTCATTTCACCCCGTGTGACTT
>ONZK01006674.1:0-10441 GCA_900322385.1 Pharnaceum exiguum
TTTAGTCATCTCTCCTATAAGTCAAATCATCTCCCTTCCCCATTTCATGTCGATTCAATGCTTGCTAAATGAGTGTCAAGTCCACAGTGTAGTTCACCCATGCATGCATGCATACATCAATATCACCTTCACAAATACACACACATACACCTATAACACACTTTTTCAAAACAAAACGTTTTCCATGCAAAATGATTTTCAAAATCTAAAATCGTTTTCATCGAAACTAAAACTTTTTCAAAATCCTCATGTTTGGCTCCTATGTAATTAGGATAGCAAAAGAAACAGGAACAAGATCGAAGATGGGAGATACCGGGACATCATTCCTCCTTGTCCGCAACTACCAATTCCCCTCACCACCGATATTAGCTCCACAAAACACTAACCCACAAAATGCAAACTCAACCCCACAAAATAACCCACCTCCATTTACCTATAAGTACGGTATTAATACAGGGTATTTCCCACGCCTTATGATGTAACCTAATCTGCATTTGACATCTGTATTAATACTATTCTCAATGACGGCTTTGTGAAAAATCGAGAAACGGGATTAGTAGTCGTGTCCATCACCTTCCCTTCGTCTTCCTGATTATTTTCATATTTAATACTTCTATATTTGTCCATCGATGATAGATTTTAGCCCAATAATGGTTATTAGTCAATTAATTAGTCAGCCCAGTCCAATAAGTCAGCCCAACCCATTAATACTCAGTCCAGCCCACATAAAAATCAGATTATCCTTAATTTAATTAATTAATTATTTAATTAGTTTTCTTGGGGAATAATCTACCTAAATTCTATCCTAAACCGAGTTTAATTCGATCCAAACACTAAAAACTTATCCGGATAAAACCTAAACCGCGTAGAAAACCAAACGGACGGACCAGACGAAGTCCGGGTCCCGCACACTACGTGCGCCAGGCGCACGACTCAGAGTCGGATTTTATCCGATCTCTTCCGGTTTTCTTCCTCTAGTCGACTACCTCCCCTATAAATACCTCCCTAGCTCGCCATTTTACAACAACGCCGAACTTGATGAGTTCATTCTTTCTCTCTCTACCCTAGCTTAGCAAAAACCACCCATCCCTAAACCCGTCCCGCGGTAATTCCACGTTACACCACCTAAACTAAGCATAATTAATCAATCATACACCCTAACTTGCACCCTAGCCGTGTCTTGTGGAGTTATTAGGCGTATCCCGTCCCGTTTCTCCCGTTTTGCATACAACTAGATCATTGGAAGGGTCTTACTATAGACCTTCGAATCAGGTACTGAAGACACTAACCATTTTGAATTCAGTTTTGTCAATAATCACTTTATTATGCAATGTAGACTATAAATGTGCAAAGTGATCACTAACATGTAATTAACCCTTATGTTCTAATAAAGGAATACTGTTCCATGCTTACACATCGCCTAACTAATAAAATTGCATGCGTACAAGATGAGTAAACTTAGATAATAATCGTTTTAGGTTGTTTAATCAATTGGTGTGGTTAAAGCGCATATAATCGTATTAATTGTCTAGTAGAGGTACAAATATCGCCCCCGAACCACTACAGTTTTCTTGTTAAAACCGTGCTTAGCAACTGCCCCTTCGGTAATCCATCCATATAGGTAAGTGTTGGCCTGCATGATGCATTTTTCATTTACATTTCCGCAATAGCATATAACAATATAAATAATACAAAAAGGTGTTACAATTTTTTTCCTAATAGTAATTATACTTAAATAAAATTGGTGGCGACTCATAAGCATCAGCATTCAAACCTACCTAACGAGTAGACAATTGGGTTTACCTAATCGAACAGGGATTATTGATCTCACACTAGAGACGGGGCCCGGGTGTCTACATTACCACTAACATCGCTCATGCCACGGTCCAAGATGAATACACACCTATCATGAATTACTTACAAGAACTAAGTCAACAGTTGGTCGAATATCCAACCAGATTCAATATCATGCATATGAAGTGGAGTACGTCCAGGAAAATGACATAAACTATGTTCACAATATTGACATAGACAACAGATGAGTAATCACTTTCACTGATAAAGATCACCCGCCTGAAGGATTAGATCATAACATACCAATATGTATCGTAGTGATGTTCTGTCAAGACAATCTCATTTGTTTTGGTCGATAATGGTTCAGATATAAATATATGTCCTTTGGCCATGTGTAACAGCCCAGCCCAACACACTGTCACAACACAAGCCAATAAGATGGGAAGGCACCAATTAAAACCATAACTCAACCACTTAAGTTTAAAAGGTGAAGGCCTTATTGTTAGTATGTGGGACCACTACTACTAATAAAATGCTCTCTACCCACATCTCTACTCGATGTGGGACAGGGGTGTTACATACTACCCCACTTAAGAACACAACGTTCTCGTTGTGCACAAGCTCATGCCCATCTGGCCCAGAAACACCCCCCCTAGGCAGCTACTGACCAGGCCTCTCTGTGGCCTGTACTAAATCAGTCTGCGGTTGCAGGGTCGCTCTAATACCATCTGTAACGGCCTAGCCTAACACACTGTCACAACACAACCCAATAAGATGGGAAGTCACCAATTAAACCTATAACTCAACCACTTAAGCTTAAAAGGTGAAGGCCTTGTTGTTAGTATGTTGGACCACTACTACTAATAAACTGCTCTCTACCCACATCTCTACTCGATATGGGACAAGGGTGTTACACCATGGCAGAAGCATTGGGCTACAAACCAAGAGTTCTACAATCTTACACTACTACCGTACGAGCCTGTGACAACACTGCAAAAACATCTCATGGAAAAATCATACTTAATATCATGGTAGTAGGGGTCGAGAAGGAAACCATCTTTCATGTGATGGATGTCGATATCAAGTATAAGCTCATATTAGGATGACCATGGATACACGGGATGAGAGCTCTCCCTTCTTTTGTTCATCAAAAATTGAGATTCGCTTATTGGGAATCATAAAAACAGTGGAAGACCAAAGCCTGAAAATTGAGAAAGAACCTACGGTATTTATGATCAAGCTAAATGACCCTCCTGCACATTTTGAAAAAGAAAATCAGCATCTTACCAGCACCTTAACCATCAAAAATGATGAAAATTTGGAAGACGTAACTTCTAGCATCGCAGCATCCATGAGTTTAGAGCAGATCAATATAACACTTGTAAGGTTGGATCAAATGAAGGAGCTAGAAGAAGACACCTTGAACAAAGGGAAAAGAATATTGGCTATAAGGCGCAAACCGGACTGCCGATGGCCCAAGATTGAAAACATAGATTGGGAAAACACGCTGTTAAAACTCCAGGCAGAATGAGTCATAACTCTACTAATCCCACCAAATTGGGATCTGTGTACTCATCTAGAGCCATATCCCATTCACATCCGCAACTATTGTAAATATCATTCAAACTTTGGGCATCACACTAATTCTTGCCTATTATTGAAGGTGGAAATTAGGAGACCGGTGGCCATGGGTCAAATTACCAAAAATGATTTGATAAAGGCAGAAATAAGTCAGGCATATACTCCACGGTTCGATGCAATCCCAACAAACCTTGAGGAAGCTTTAGAGATTTTCCTTGAGTAGAAGATCTTAAATCGACTTCCACCATTGCGTTTTGACCCCACAAAGCACATTATATATGCGGATTATTGCCAGTACCATCAAGGGATATGACATGTCACTAATGAATGCCGAGAGCTAGAGAAGAACATCCTTTAGCTTGTCCATCGCAATGATGTTACTTTTGCTGATTTATGTGAACCTCCCAGAAATTGGTATCAACCTACAAAATCAGGTGAAGATTGGTATACCGATATATACGCTATTGAAGATAACCTCAATACTGGCGTAGATCCATCATCTCTAATCACAAGCATCCCTCATGACTTGACTGAAGAGAAGCAAGCTCCATTTGACTTTGCTCCATACTCGAACCTACAAATCAATTCACTCTTCAAGAAGCAAGGGTATTTTCATGGTTTAGGCAGTGGTAAACGATGTATTGGAATCACAAACCTCCGTTCATCCAATAATCAACACCTACCAATTCGGTCTCGGCTACAAGCCAACGAAGAAAGAAATTGAAGAATTTCTAGCAAAAGAGAGGAATGAAAAGCAAATAAGTTGCCTATACAGATTTCCCCATATGAGCTCACTCTAAAAGGAAAATTCGTGCAAGAAGAAGAGATATATTCTTACTAGGATTTATGGAGAACTTATATTGCCAAAGAAAACAGATTCCGTCCCAGATTCGAAATGTTTCAGGACTGCTATTTCTTAAATCCAAAAATTCAGGACAACCTTGAAGAAGAATTGGATAGATCATCATCCAAATCAGATGTTTGACTTATTGTTTGATATGGAGTCGCAACCACCTTATATTATGAATGATGACAACATGATTGCTCTCCTAGACGATAGTTTTGACCCTACCAATTTGATCAAGCCCATTTTTAAAGAAGGTATCGAAAGAACTTGGCAAAGCAAGTACTCATGGACTACTTCAGCAGGGAATAAGTACTCAATTACCATCGAAAATGACTCCATCAACTCTGAAACTGACAACGAATCTACCGATGAAGAAGCACCTCAACAACAAGTTACCGTTTGGAGATTTCTTCGAAGATTTCGCAGAATCCTTTATCAAACTGAAAACTGATCAAGACTAGGCTCATTGGCCCTAGTAGTACATGAACCCACTGGCTTTGAAATGCACCTATTCAATGCTTTCATTTACTGCTTTCACGGGGAAAAACAATCGGACCCATTGATTTCGAATTTCGGACCCATTGTCTCCTGAAAAACAACAAAAACATTGTCCCACTAGCACAAGCTGAACTACGAGCAGTCTAATTCCTTAATTGGATACGTAGGCAACCTTTGCAAAAGGCCTAATTGCATCAATACAATTCAACCCCATTCGCTATTTATTAGACTTCAAAAATGTCTTATGAATTTTTGCAAATTTAATAAATGCATTTCATCCATCTCTTTGTAAAATTATTTACTACTTTTCAATTCATCATTATTCTTGCATCTCCATTACAACTACAATTCCCAAATGAGTGGCTAGATTGAAAACCTGTAAAAAGGCGGTCTAGACAAAATGAGAGAATGAGAGATTAGGCCCGCTAAGTCGATCATCTAAGAAAATGTACTTAGGCAACAATTAGGGCATTAGAAGTAAAACAAGAGAGGCTAAGTTGAAAACCGAAAGGCAACTTAGGCAAAATGAGAAAATGAGAGATTAACCAAAAAGAAAACCTTTATTGCAATCAACATGACAAGTTCACAAATGTTATCAAAGAAAATTCAAATGGTAAACAAGTGCCTTATTCCTAAAGGTTCCTAAAGCTACTTACAGCTGCATCTTCAGTTTTCTCCTTCTCCTAGAAGACCTGTCATGATCTTTACTTGGGGCTCTTCATTATCATCACGTCGCCAAACCATATTACCACACTTAGTCCTTGCTACAGGTTTCTTCTTGGGAAGTGGAACCTTAGCATCTTGTGCCTTCCTCTTGCGTGAAGGGGCATCCACTTTGACTAAATGATTAAGAAGAGGATCTTTAGAGAGCACATGAGCTCGGGAAGTAGAAGCTTCATGATCATTTAAACTAGCTCTTTGCCGATTAAACTTAGTTGCTTAAGACTCTTTCATATCCCTTTTGAGAATATCCTTATTGGGTGCCATTATTGCTGCTAAAGATCTATCCTAAGCCGCTCTCATAAGTTGTCTGCGCTCCTCAAGCTCTTACTTCATATCCACCCTCCTTACATTAGGGGTTGAATCATGCATCCATGACAAGTAAGAAGAAGAAACATGAGTACTCCCTATAACTTTTGACATCACCCACTTGGGAAGCTGATTCCAATAAGCACCCCACATTTGCATATATTTCTCTAATTGTTCATATGGTGATATCATCTTCATATCAAGTGATGGAAGAACTTGTCTCCTAAAATATTGCCTCATAAGTCTAATGGGAAAGATAAAAGTGAACTCTTTCAAGTCACATATACAATTGTAGCTGGTTGTGCTTTACATCCCTTCATATCTTTGATATCACACCATGGAAAAGTCCCAACTGAATGATCCAAGTGAGCTCAAATACTCCATCCACACAGCAATCCTCATCCCTTTGAAGTTACGACCTCTGCGAAGAAGCTGGTTAGACTGAGATGCTCCATAAGCCAAATCTGCAAAAAAATAAAAAAAGAGAGTTAGCATCATCACATAAACCTTTCAAAGCATGACAAAGTTAAGTCTATTGGCATTCACCTGAAGGAGAAATAGACTTCCTCTAAAATGGCTTCCAGGATATGATTTCACTGTGTCTAAACTAAGAATGGTCTCAACAACTACCAAAGGTATGATAGAATGCCTTTTGCTCATTGGCCCAATGAGTGTGACAAGACTAAGGTCAGCTCGTTCGCTCTCACCATACACAAAGAAGTGATAAGAAAGCATACAAAAGACTATAGCTTTCATCTTACAAATATTTCTTGGGGGATTTTCAGAACGATTACAAAACTTCTGGATGAGCTTCACTAAACTCCCCTCCTTGCCTATAATGATATCCTTGGCTTCCTTGTCAGTAAGCCTTAAGATCTCCTTAAACTAAACAAGAAAATAACTAGGTCCATCAGTGTACATTTTCAGTTTATAACAATTTGCTCACACCCTTTAGTTTTTAACAATCTACTAAATGGGTAGAAGCAAGTTTCTTCAATCGATCTTCTATGACGTTTATCACAATTCAAGTGCATAAGAAATGCAACGATACTTCCCATCCCATTGTTACTAGTTAGAGGATAACAAGTCAAGTCCAAGCATATACAATCTTAACTGATGGGGGTCAGCAATGTGATTCGACTATGGAAGAATGTTCGCTCGACATTAACAAATTAAAGTTAAGGAAGAAATGGATACTAGCTTTCTTAGTGATGTTTTAAAAGAGGATGTACCATTAATATGTGTAACTAGTGATAATTCAAAGTGTTCGAATTCACGCCAACCATTACTTTTTCCAGCTTAAGAAAGAATAAGCCTAAGTTCGTTCTCAAAGCACAAGCTCGTCTCTCAAGTTTGATCTCGTTTAAAGAGACGGGTCAATCCTCCATTTTACAATTACAAAACAAGAACCCCCCGTACTATATGAAGAATGTCGATTAGACCCACACGTAAGGTTATACCATTCATGTCTTTTATAAAGTATATAAGACTTAGTACTTGTTGTGTTGGCTTTGATTTTAATAATGGTTCTAGTAACACTCGGAACATTACTATTACGTAGGTATTGTGTACTTTTTTCACTCATGACAAAAAAAAGTTACATTTCACTATCACTAAGCAATTCGAACTATCGACATCACAAGTCAACAAAATGAATCATAAAATTGGGAAAATTAATCATATACAAACTAAACATGTACGCCTAGGGAAAAAGAAGTGGAAAATATGTACAATATATAAAGACGAAAAATGAGACACACCTTTTAGATGCAACTATGCAAGGTACCATCACCAAACTCAGTGCTAGTCCTATGATGGAACTTCATAAAGCACCCATATCAAAACCCCTTAAAATTGAAATGGGAAATTAAAAATAGCCGCAAATGTTTTGCTGAGACTAAATGATTGAAAGAATTATGTTAATCCCCAAATTGAATTTAAGATCCCTAATACAGGTACTTCAAAAGTTCAATCAAAACCAAAAATAGAAAACTAAATAATAAATTCAGATGAAAAATACGAGGTAAGATAAGACTAATGTACCCGGGCCATCATTGTTGTTGTTGTTGCCTCTATCGAGAGACTCGAGTTGTTATTGTCATTCTCGCTGGACTAAGAGGAAGACAAACATGGGTGAATCTGCTGGTTAGTGAGTCAATGAGTCATAGTTGGGTTTTGCTCAGATTTTCTTGTGATGACTTGATGTTGATGATTAAGAGACAAAAATATAGATACAGATCTATTTTGGTATCATCAAGAAAGAGAGAGAGAGAGAGAGTTTGGCAGAAGGAAGAAATGAGAATGAGAAACCGTCCATACAAATCAGATAAACACAATTAAGTGTTTTTTTTTATGAGGCGAGACGCGAGAGGTAGGTGTCAGGTTGTATTGTGAACTTTTGTGCTTTCTACTAAAAACAATTAACGATTAACAGAGTTTCATACTAATTTCATCGTCGAAATTTTTCTCTAAGGACTAAATTGTTTTTTTTTCCGTCGTTATTTTAAGGTACTAACGACAGTGAATAGAGTCAACATTATATATTAGTCGTTGTTGTCCAATTTCTAGTAATGAGTTGTGAATACGGGGAAAGGTGTTGTGCATGTAGTAGAAGAAGCAGGAGAATGTAGCAGCCGACTTGTTAGCAACAAAACGCAAGTAAGGAGATTAGGGCCAATGATTGAGCCTGCTATATGTGCTATGTTATGATGCTATACTGTGTAGAAATGTTTTGGCCATGGATAACATAATTCTATTTAGGTGTTTTTTGTCTGAACTTTTATTGTAATATTTAAGTTCTATCGAGACATTGTGAGTGATGGTTATCTAATCATAGACAAGGGCATTACGCATTCATAAGCTACAATGGCAATGGATAGGATATGCACTTTTTTTTATCGAATTGATTGTGATGTTTACTGAAATGAGCTATGATTTTTTGAAAGCGAGTTGAAGTAAAATTGTTGTGCACTGTATTGTGTATTCCTTTGTGGGGTTATTTGCTGAATCGATATTACGAAAAGTAGTATAGTGGCACTGCTTCAAAACACTGGTAGTAGTTTGGGGCTCAATGAGGAGGGCGGATGAAAATTTGTTAGGCTTGGTAATGATATCTGTCGCGAGCTCTAATTTATTGTATTGACATGGATGAACTATTTTTAAAAATCTCCAAAGGCTTTTTTTCTTCTTAAGTTCTAACTTAACTGTCTATTTTTTTAAAATTTAACTATTCTTCTATATACGTGAGATAGTTCGAAGCATTTTCTGACATGTATTCAGTTCTGTGAAATGATGAAGAAGTAGATCAATATTAGAAAGGTAAGTGAATTCAGCTATAGATTTTTTGCAGTCCTAATACTTATTTTATGGAGAAATAATTGCAGCAGAAGGAGATAAAAGGAAGTAAATACTCTCATAGGAGGTCTTTATTACACATAGAAATGCAAAAAAGTAGTTCTATTGAAAAACAGTTATTAGAAATAGTAGATAGCATGTTACATAGGTTGGAGGCTGACTTTATCTGTGTGAAAGGCAGTGCACAATCTACGGACAATTTCGAACATGCTTAGTGAAGTAGATAATGCTAATTGGAAGTACCATTGTTTTGGTTACACAAAAGTTACATATGAATTGGTTTTGGTTCACTCGAGGTCTAGGGTCATGAGAACTCACTTCAAAACCTTGTTTAGAGGTAGGCTAATGCGTAATCTAGTGGAAATTAAAAACAGAAAATCTTGTTGTATGTGGTCAATTGCATCATCTTATGGAAATTGAAAACAGAAAATTATGTTGTATGTAGTCAATTGCATCAAAATGAACACATCTTGTGTGTAGTTGCGTTTGAAACAACAACCCCATCAATTATAAATGTGTTCAAAATGAACACATCTTGTGTGGAGTTGTTGTTTCAAACGCAACTACACACAAGACGTGTTCATTTTGATGCAATTGACCATATACAACAAGGGGAATAAGTAATGACCTTTAATACACCCTACAAAGCAAGATACAACTTGTTTGATTCTCTTTCATGAAGCATACGTTTGTGATTAATGGAGTTGTTGTTTCAAACGGAACTACACACAAGGTGTGTTCATTTTTATGCAATTGACCACATTGTAAGTACGGTAATTCTACCGGGTATTTGCTACGCCTTATGATGTAAACCTAACTTGGCATTTAGTATTTATGGTAAGACTATTCTTAATGACAATAATTTGAAAGCTTGAGAAACGGGATTAGTAGTTGTGTCTATCTTCTTCCCCTCGTCTTCCTGATCATTTCCATATATAATACCTCTATATTCAGCCCTAAATTGATTGGTTTTAGCCCATTAATGGCTTTAGTCAATTAATTAGTCAAATCCAGTCCACTTAAAGTCAGCCCAGTCCACAAAAGTCAGCCCAGTCCACATAAAATCAGCCTGGCCCACATAAAAGTCAGCCAATTAATTAATTATTTAATTAATTGGTTTCTTGGCGAATAATCCACCTAAATCCTATCTCAAACCGAGTTCAAAGCAGCCGAAACACCGAAAAGCTATCGGATAAAGACAAAAACGCATCTGTAGACGCCCGGGCCCCGTCGCCTAATGGGTGATCGGTAATCCCCGTTCGGTTCTAGGTAAACACAGTTTTCCACCGCGTGGGTAGGTTTGAATGCTAATGCTTAGGAGTCGCCACCAATTTTATT
>ONZK01006679.1:0-10420 GCA_900322385.1 Pharnaceum exiguum
GTCTCTGTTGCAGCCGCCGCAGCTATATCCCATTTTCAGTCTCTGTCATCCTTTGTTATTCCTATTCCTTTCTCTCTCTATCAGTTGTGAGAAAATGGAGCGGTGAAGAAAGGGGAGTAACCAACGGATGATTTCTTAAGAGGTTAATAACAGCACTCATGTTCTGTGGGCTTTTTTTTTTGGCGGGTCATTTGGGCTTCTCTCCAGTTCAATTCTTATTGGGCTTTTTATTATTAACTTCAGTGAAGCCCAAGCTAATTAATTTTTTATAAATGTCCATTTATAATTTCAATTTATTAAAGCGATTAAAATAATAATATTTTTAAAAAAAAATGATGGAAAATGTTTAAATATTAATAAAATATTGATTAAACAATATATTTATCGAACAAAAAACAATGCAAACTCGTTGGGTCAAACCCGACCCGACTGGAAATCGACCCGAAAACCACAATCCCGAAGTTATCGAACCTCAGAAAAGATGAACCCGACCGACCGACCCGAATGCCAGGTCTATTTACATTATTTGGGGGGGATTTCTACAGCACATACAACTTCTAAAATTCGTGACTATTATTCTAACTATTCAAATCCAATCTCCACTGTTCCCATTATACCTTTATATGTATAGAGTCTCTCTATAAAGTTTTGTGACAATCAAATATCGTTTGACCTTCCATCAAGACGTTTGATCAAACATGTCCAGTTTCTATAAGGGATTGGTAAATTTTGACTTTTAACCCTTGTATCTTTCATAATACTCAACGTATTACTAACTTCTTTTCAATCCATTATTCTTCATTCTATTGGGGACGCTAGGGTTCGAACATCATAGGTTTTGTTTATCATCTGAGCCTCGGTCAACGACACTCAAACTAGATTACCAGTTTTATAAGAATTAGGGTTTTGCCTTTCTTAAACTTTTCTTTATTATTTTGACTCATAAAAATCACGGGACTTCTTCCCAATGTTAAATATATTTATTTTGATGTTTAAAACAGGCTGGTTTTGATATATAAGATTTGTTTAAAGATCATTTGGATCCGCTTCTTATGCATACGATTGAAAGAAGATGTTTTGGGTTTGTCTTTAAACATTGAAGGGCTTTGTATTGAGGTATTTCATATTACCTATGCTCTACTTTGGTTGACTATTTGATAGGAGTCCGCCGTATTGCATGTTATAGAACGGCTAAGTGCGTGAACTAGAGAACTTGCATGATGAATTGTAAGTTAGAGGATTTGTCGAAAACTCGCGGGAACATCATTATCTAAAGACAAGCGACCGAGTATATTCCCAAACACAAACGACCGCAAAAAATATGGTATTCACTATCTTTCTAAACTTATAACAAACTTATATTTCCCACATACATCCTCGTATTCTTAACTGAAAACGTGTAGTAATCACCTGTTGAACACGTGCAGCACCTGTACTTTTGAACATTATACCAAAATGGGACCTAAAGCGGTTTTCCGTCTCTGAAATTGTCCAAGTTAGGGTCATTTGAGTAATTTTGCACGCAATATTTGTCAGGATTATTACATGTCCCCCTAAAACAACGAAACAAAAGGGAAAACATATTTCCCTCCATAAAATAAAGTCTCATCCTAATAAAACATAATTCCCACTTAATAACACTATATCTCTTCCATTCTCTTCTCTCTCGGTCTCTCTCTCGCAATTTATCTTCACCTCAATAATGCTGATAAATCTTGCGCGCAAAATTAATCAAATGAACCTAACTTGGATAGTTTTTTTTTGTGACAGGAAACTGTTTGGGTCCCATTTCGGTACAAAGTTCAAAAGTACAGGGTTTGACATATTGAATACTTTAAACCCCAGTTTGGTATTATGGTATAAGTCAGGCACCCAAAATGGTAAATTTCCTTTTAATTTTGTGCTAGTTGTTCTCGTAGTAGTTTTAATTTTGTGCTAGTGTTATGCTCGTGGACGTTTTTCATCCTGTTGGAGACTTGGAGGGTTGGTTCGGTGCAAACGGGGGCAATTAGTGCAATTTAATGGCATCTGTAAACTAAATTGCATCACACATTGTTTGTGTTGATTAAGTTATTTTATTTAAAAGAATTTAAGAAAGAAATAAATAGAGATGACCATTGCTTTCCAGTCAATGACAAATTTTTTATTTTAATAATGGCACATTTAGAAAAAAGATGCTAATGAAGTGGCATATATAGAAGGCTAAAAACTCCAATTATTGACAAAGAATTTTCCCTTACTTCAATATAGTTTTTTGAAAATGGGGCACAAACACAATAATTTGATTTTTTTAGTTATCACACTCTCACATGGAAGAATCAAGCAAAAGTTAGTACATTGACGAATTGCTACTTCGCGCTACAGTCGCGATTCACTAGGACCACATATAATCTTCGTCGTCTTTAGTGCTATAATTTTTTTGGGTTCGAATATTTTCCTTCAGTTCATTTTATTATTAATTCAAGAGAGTTCTAATTGGGTGTGTGTTTTTTACGTTAGTAGGAAGTTAGGAGTTAAGAACTGTGGTGTAATATTGAACTGAAAATACTGAAATCAACTAAAAAAAATTATGACTGAAAATGCAAATATATCGAAATGAATTGAATTGAAAATACGAAATAAATAAATAAAGGCAGCTCAATTCATAATTAATGTACGTAAAACTAATCTAAAGTGGATAAAAAATTAGACTAAACTACGCTGGAAATCACGAAATTGAACTATTAAAGTCGAACAAAACACAACTTCAATCTATTTCATGTTTTATATTTATAAATATGAGTACTATTTCAGCACACAAAATTAATCAAGGGCCTGGAAATCTAAAACTTGGGGTTTTACCAAACGTTATATTATCAAAGCAGAAATCTACTCAATTGTCGGAACATGGGCGCAGTTTGTATCCTCCTTCTGCCTTCTTGGTGGCGATGTGGTGACCTTCTCTGCGGGATGGGGACGTTTCCGTTGGTTTCAAGCGAGCCCGAAGTCAGTTCACAGAGGAGGAAACGTTGAAACTAATCAAGGGCCTTGAGCAGTTCGGGAGGAGGTGGAATTTGATCGAGAATCCTCTCCATCTTGATCTTGAAACTTGAACAGAAGTTAAAGGTATACATATTGTTTAATGGCATGTTTGACTCACGGCACTATGTCAATTTGTCAAAGTTTGTATGCGTTGGGTCGTTTCGGGGTTTGAGTCGACCCAACGCATAATAAATAATATATTATAGTGTATAATATATTATAATATCGTATATTTTGGGTAGACCCTACCTTGACCAAGACTCAAAAAATTGAGTTCGGGTCATGCCATATTTTGACCGAAAATGAGAATATATCGAAATGAATTGAATTGAAAGTACGAAATAAATAAATAAAGGCAGTTCAATTCATAATTAATGTACGTAAAACTAATCTAAACTGGATAAAAAATTAGACTAAACTACGCTGGAAATCACGAAATTGAACTATTAAAGTCGAACAAAACACAGCTGCAATCTATTTCATGTTTTATATTTATAAATATGAGTACTATTTCAGCACACAAAGTTAATATTTATAAAAATAATATCAGTTATTATAATATCTTAATTTGGTTTTTTAACTACTTCCTATCATCTGTTAATTATTGAGACTTCATATTAATAAATTTAAAAAATAAAATAAAAAAATAAAGTTTCATTTTTTTTAAAAATATGGGGTCCAATATTCATCACAGTGGCTACGCCACTGGTTCTGTAGGATGCAAGAATGCCTTCTTTCGAAGTAATGCTCGTTGGTATCAGCTAATAAAATAATATTTTTCTCTCATCAGCTTGTACGTACCGAGGCACATTTTTTTGTCCGCAAGGATCTGATTATGATACCTCCTAGCTGATGATCAGTTAAAAACTCTGATAAAATGTTGATGGAATTAAATATTCTCGAAAATAAAAGTAGATTCAGTAAGAGTAATGAGAATCGATTAGATGATCATATAGTTTGATCAATCAAGATGGACTCGATATCACCTTTGACTATATTTCATATCCGAACACCCTCGCAACAACAATGTCAAGTCTCCTTTAAATTATTAGTGCCAGGTCTATGTTAGTGTTTTCCACAAATATCATAGCGAATTGAGCCAACACAGGTAATGATATGAGAAAAGCAATAAAATTGTGACAATGTAGAGGAAGGATTTATAAAGGTGTGAGAAATTTGTATAGCCAATGAACTCTCATTATATAGTATGGCTAATGTACGTGGTATGGAAGATCATTCTGGCCCATTAGAATCTTTTCAAATTTAAATATTGAAGCGTTTAGTTTCTCTTGTAGCAATGGATTATTAAAAGGAAAGAATGAATGTTACTGATGATGAGTGTTGATTGATGAGAAAAAAAACAATCAATTTATAAAATGGGCAAGAATAATTCATGATGATTAATGACATAATATGACTATAATAAGAAGTGAAAATGGCAACGATCTTGCCTTGCTTAAAATGATTTCCCAGCAAAGTGAATACATTGATTAACTTTGATCCCCATCTAATATAGGTAAGTAAAGATGTCGAATATTTAGTTTGAAAATTTAAAGGGCTAGGTATGCATAATTGTCGTTTGGTGATCCAATGGTGATTTAAGATGTTGTCATTGTATGCTCCAATTTTTTTTTTTGAAGGGATGCTCCAATTTTTTTAACGTAAATGATATTTTAGTTACCGTTTTTTTCTTTAATAATGCATTTGACAATTAAATTAACTTTTTTTTTGAGGTACTATTTGCACGGTTTAGACCAAACAAGCCCAAATAGGAAGGTTTTTCCTTGATATTATTTTCATTCTTTTTTTTTTAATAAAAGGCTAGGTTTTAGGCATGGACCCTTTCCAGTGAAAGAGAATAATCGGAGAGGATCCTAAATTCCTAATTCATCGCCCTCTCTTCTCTCCACTCCACACTCTCTCCTCCTTCCCGAGCCACCCAAATCAGCCGCCCCTTCTCTCCACTCCACTCTCTCTCCTCTCTACAATGTCAGACCCTTCACCCAACCCTAACTCACCCTAACGCGATTGCACGTATCCCCCCATAATAAGCCGTCGCGGGGGCAGGACTGTTTCACGGATGTTTTGAGGGAGAGGTTCGTCAATCATTTGTCATCGCTGCCCAACCCTCCTCCTCGCCTCCTCGCTCTTATCCCGTACTTGACACGATCAAATTCCACCTCCTCCCGAACTGCTCAAGGCCCTTGATTAGTTTCAATGTTTCCTCCTCCGTGAACTGACTTCGGGCCCGCTTGAAACCAACGGAAACGTCCCCATCCCGCAGAGAAAAGGTCACCACATCGCCACCAAGAAGGCAGAAGGAGGATACAAACTGCGCCCATGCTCCGGCAATTGAGTAGATTTCTGCTTTGATAATATAACGTTTGGTAAAACCCCAACTTTTAGATTTCCAGTTTTTCTCCCTTTCCTGTACACTGGAAAGATTCACCGGAACCAAGTAGTCTGAAGAATGGTGCACCTGTAGATCGAGGTATAGATAACGAGCCCAAACCACCAACGTCCGTAGATCTCAGGTTGATCTTAAAACGAGATTCAGAAATCTCCTAAAGGCCGCCAAGGAAAAGGAAAAAAATAGGAGGCGTTGAAAAGAATCCTCTCCATCTTGATCTTGAAACTTGAACAGAAGTTAAAGATATACATATTGTTTAATGGCATGTTTGACTCACGGCTCACTATGTCAATTTGTCAAAGTTTGTATGCGTTGGGTCGTTTCGGGTTTTGAGTCGACCCAACGCATAATAAATAATATATTATAGTGTATAATATATTATAATATCGTATATTTTGGGTAAAAAATTGAGTTCGGGTCATGCCATATTTTGATAAGTATAAATGTACTAGATGTAGAATTTTTTTACGACAACCGCGTGAATAAATCCAAAAGTTCAGGGGTATCTGGTGTATTTTTCTAAATTAATGGTTTGATGGTGAATTAATCCAAAGTTTAGGGATGCCTGGTGAAGAATCCGAATTTTTAAATTTTAAATTTGGAGGAGTAGTGACGTGAGAGGTAACAAACAGTTGGTGCGATGGTATTGATGACGAGATGAATTAATTAAACTATTAAATAATGTGCCATTTTCTTCTCACTTTTTATTTCTAATAGTTTTGATTTTGAGCTAGTTGTTCTGCTCGTAGTAGTTTTAATTTTGTGGTAGTTGTTCTGCTCGTGGACGTTTTTCATCCTGTTGGAGGGTTGCATTGGTTCAGTGCAATCCGGACAATTAGTTCAATTTAATGGCATCTGTAAACTAAATTGCATCACACATTGTTTATGTTGATTAAGTTATTTTATTTTAAAGAATTTTAGAAACAAATTAAAATGGATGACTAGACGACCACTGCTTTCCGGTTGTCATCAAGAGAAAATGGCATTTGTAAACAAATTTAAAAATAATGAAGCTAGCCAGTGACAAATTTTTTATTTTAATAGTGGCACATTTAGAAAAAGGATCCTAATGAAGTGGCATATATTGAAGGCTAAAAACTCCAATTATTGACAAAGAATTTTCCCTTACTTCAGTATAGTATTTGAAAATGGGGCACAAACACAATAATTTAATTTGTCTAGTTATCACACTCTCACATTGAAGAATGAAGCAAAATTTAGTACGTGATCGAATTGCTACTTCGCGCTATAGTCGCGATTCACTAGGATCACATTAATACATTATTCATCAAAATCTTACAATGCTGATCTTGCTAACAGCCTAACATCATGATTAGAACATGAATTTGTTTCTAGTAACAGAAGTACTCCTATCGTGTTTTGTTATCGGCAATTTCTCGATAAGCATAGTTGTCCTTTCCACCTCGATGATACGTGTGGAAAATAAGATATACAATTAACTAGTCCAAGTGTCCTGCAATATCTATCAAATTTTTTAATCAACAAATCAAGAGAGCCTTGTTGGACAGGAAGCAATTAACTTTACTAGTGTCTACCACCATAAAAGACCATTTGTATACGCTCCTTTGAGTTTGAGGTTGTATAATGTACGGAGTGTATGAATTGAATAATGAAAATCAAGAAGCAATTTCCAGCAAAAGAGAGGCGTTTAAAGCAAATCTAACCAAAGGCTTGATAACTTTGCCACTTCTATATAAGATTTTCCAATTTGAAGAAATAATTGGGACGACCTCTACTACGAATGACGAACCCTTTAGCTCTTAATTTCTTTCTTTTCTTTTTTTACTTTCACGGACACTTCATTGAATCATTGGTATACCTGCCGGCCTGCCGACAATTCTCATTGACTATTGGCGACACTGTACGTATATTTTTTCTTTCCTCAGCACGAAGTTGTCTTTAAATTAACTTGATTTTGTTTTTGCGTTATATATTAATTAATTCCACATCTATTCTTTCCTATTGGAATTCCGTTCGTATGAAAGAGAAGAGACAATGGGGACTGGGATGATGTTGCTATTATTCTTGAGAAAAAGATTTGCAAATTAGTTTAAAACTTTAAATAAAAGAAATGCAAAGCTTTAATCAGCCAACACTCAATAGTACTGTAAGGTGGTCCTTAGCCTGCTCATATAGCTTGTCATGCAGATTGCAGAAATGGAGAAAAAGAGAGGTTGGTAACTTGGTGTCCAACAACTTCTAACGGGACATGCCGACAGTAGTAGCCACTGGGTATCTATTTTTTCCTTTCTTTTCTGCACAGTTGCTATCGTAGTTTTCATGCACCGCGTACGGTTGAAGGCCTGAAAATCCTTTTAATTAAGCGGACCAACTAACTGAATGAAAAGCATCAGCTATTTTGCTCCCCAGCAACTAACGTACGTATGCATAACCTATATGTACCGTTAACTCCCTAAGGGGTCACTAGCTCAGCATATATTATGCTACATTGCTACCCCAACGCTCCCAGAAAGATGAACATTTATAAAAGGAAAAATACCATTTTAGGTACCTGACCTATAGCATAATACAAATTTGGGATCTCACTTATTCAATGTGTCAAAAAGGGTACCTGAACTTTCAATAATGTACCAATATGGGTACCTGCTGTAACGCCGTTACATTTTCCTGTTAAGTGTGATGACGTGTCATACTCTTATTGGTTAGGGATGTGGAAAGACAGCAAATTAGCCGTTTTACCCTTACTATAACTTGTTTTTCATCATATTTTATAGTTTCTTAATTATCAATTCCATTTTCCTTTTATTAAAAAGGGTATAAAATATGATGAAAAACGAGTTACTGCAAGGGTAATATGGAAAATTTGAAGTCTTTCCACATCCCCAGCCAATCAGAGTATGATACGTCACCACATTTAATAGAAATGTAACGGCGTTAGAACAGGTACCCATGTTGGTACAATGTTGAAAGGTCAGGTACCCTTTTTGACATATTGAATAAGTGAGACCCCAAATTGGTATTATGCTATAGGTCAGGTACCTAAAATGGTATTTTTCCTTTATAAAATGATGGCAGGATTATATAAACAAAATTGTACTTTAGCTAGTGGCTATGGTGGTTTTTTTTTTTGGCAAAATTGTTAGGAATAATCCTACTTGGGCCGATTATTCCAAAATAATATCAACTTCATAAATTGTTTCGGGCTACAAGGGTCCGAGTAGGAATTATTCCCATCAATTTTGTAGCCCGAAACAATTTTTAAAGTTGGAATTATTTTGGGATAATCAGCCCAAGTAGGGATTATTCTCAGTAATTTCGCCTTTTTTTGATATGGATATTTGGTTTTTGATTTGACTCTTAGCTATGAGTAGTTTTTTTTTATCTTGTGCAAATCCACGAATTTGTTGATAGATATAAAAAATAGAAGTTTTTGAATGGTTTATTGAAAAAATGTTCATAAGTAATTAAAAGATGACAGGATATTTTCATAGAGATTTTTTTTAGATGTTTATGAAACAAATATATGGAATATGAAAAGACATCATTAGTAGAATGTAGCAATAATATTAAAAAAAAACAAATTTAATTCAACCAAACAAGACACTAGCATGAAGTTGGAGGAAAAGACACATGACATAGATATGATCATATATTCATATGATACCATTGAGTAATGAGTCTTCGCTTGTTATATATACTTCTCTAGTTCTCTAGTTGACTGTAGTGCACCATTTATTCTTTTAGAAAACTAAAAATAGCAGCGACTACTCCTATACTGTGGTGGGTGTAGTCACATTTTTTTTAAATATAAACATGTCATATTGCAATTCACTAAACGAAATGACTTGTGAACTAAATCAATGCCGATAAGAAATCATTAAGCTACTGCTATCAATCATTTATATTGCAAAGGAGGAAGAACACCGACAGCAGCTAGCGCTGATGTCAACGGCTCTTATTGGCTCTATGTATATATGCGTGTGCATGCTAGCTAAGTAGTAGCTAGTATAATAAAGTAACAATATGCTGCATATAGAATGAGAAACGAAAGAAAGTGATCGAACATAATATATATGTGCCTTTTCCTTCTTTCTTTCTTTTTTATTCGTTAGTTCGAATGAATTTAGAATTTATCTACTTCGATAGGGAAAATACATGTCTCAATATCAAATTAATGATTCAAGTGCTCATATAGTCATATCGTAAGAGTGTATCTGTGTATGTGAGTGCGATCATGGCTCTTGAATGTAATCGGATTTGGATTCGAAATGAAGCATCATCGTCATGATCAATATCATGATTGTGCATTGAAATTTCACTTTTATGAGCCTTGAGTGGATTTCTAGTCCCCGCATGTGTTCTATCTTGTGAGACCGGAAGGACTTCGTTTGCCAGTTCAATAATTTTCGTAAACCGTTGGTAATTTCTAATGGTGCGTGGACGGGTGATTGATGCGTAAAAATCTACTGTAAAAGCCTGTCTTGGTGTATGCTATTTGCGGACAATATTGTACTGGTGGACGAGACGCGAGTTGGAGTCGATGCAAATTGGAATTATGGAGGGACAACTTGGAATCAAGAGGACTGAAGTTGAGTAGAACGAAGACCGAATATATGTGCTGCAACTTTAGCGGCGCGGGGCAGGTAGAGGAAATCCGTATTAGTTCGGATGATATTCCCAGAGTTGAGCATTTCAAGTACCTTGGATCGTACTTGCAATGCAATGGGGAGATCGATGATGATATTACCCATCGTATCTCAGCGGGGTGGCTGAAGTGGAGGGCCGCTTCAGGGGTACTATGTGACAAGAAAATCCCGCTTAAACTCAAGGGGAAGTTCTATAGAGCTGCCGTACGCCCGGCGATGTTGTATGGAGCCGAATGTTGGCCAACTAAGAAGGTCCAAGAGCAGAAGTTAGCAGTTGCGGAGATGCGGATGCTGCGTTGGATGTGTGGTCTTACTAGGCTGGACAAGATTAGAAACGAAGTGGTTAGGGTGAAACTAGGAG
>ONZK01006693.1:0-10352 GCA_900322385.1 Pharnaceum exiguum
GGGTAAGCCCACTCCAAGTGGACTTAGAAACCCATCTTTATTACAGATGAACTCCTCCTTTGCTAGACCTTACGACCCATGCTTTACTTTGATCTTGATTTGAGCATTGGAACACTTAGGCCATAACTTAGGTTGTTTGCTACATATACTTAGACACAACATTAGATTATATTTGAGCACACTTGGGTTATCATCAAAACCATGGACTCAACAGATGCTTTCTCCTGACTTTTGTAGTTTGGCCTCATCCTTTATAGTTTTGACTAATTGATTAATTAGCTAGGTAACAGGTGTTCTCTAATGGACATGATTTCACCTTGGTTTACGGTCTGTGTGATGGTACATGGAAAATCAGACTTAACTAGCTCCTCATGGATGTGTATATTAGCTTCTCTCTTGCATTTCAGCAACGTAAGGTAGGAGACGTTTGCATGCCGAAATTTCACAGCTCTTTAAAGTTAGAGACTGAGAGTGGTCAAAGTCTCTTCAACTCCATGATTGTATAAAGATGTGTAATAGCATTATTCTATACTCTGCCACGGATTTTCGTTTATGATGAAAGTCCATAAGACATTCTGTAAGCTTTTAATTTATGGGCTTGACTGATATTAATTATTCAATGTCTATCATTCCATTGAATTGACATGCATGTACCATTTTATTTTAGATTCAGGAATTTCGTTTATGCAAACCATCACAAATCCCCTTAGCTTGACCACTTGGCTCTCAAGAGCTTGGGTGATATCGATGATTCAATGTACATTATTTCCATTAATTGACATGCGCGCACCTTTTAATTTAATGTATGAGTTAACCCAAGGAAAGGCAGCAATAAATAGAGCTCAAACCAAAAGACGAAGAACCTGCCTTGATCATAAATCCTATGTCTAGCCTTCTCCAAGATATCATAGACGACATTCTCTACCGGCTTCCGGCAAAAACAATCGGCCGGTGCCGGTGGGTATCAAAGGCATGGTTAACCCTTTTAACCCAACCCCACTTCATAAAACGCCATCTAAAACGAATCCAAAAACAGCCAACTCAATCTCTCCTTTTAATTGCCTTCAATGGTCTGTTCTCTGTCCCTCTAAGCAACGTCCACCAACTGCTCGACGAATCGTCTACCTGGGCAACGAAGGTGAAGGTGAATTTCCCCAACAATACGCGTTGTCCGAAAGAGATAATTGCCTCCTGTGATGGGTTGTTCTTAGTTTCTGAATGGGATTTGATACAAGGGTATAAGGACATGAAAATGTGGCTTATGAACCCAACTACTGGAGTGATCACGTATGGACCTCTTTCGCCTTTTAGGCACGATCAAGGAAATAGTTATACTTTGTATGGACTTGGTTATGATGAGGTTGGGGATGATTATAAGGTTGTTAGTTTAAGTACGCTAGACCGTGATGCCGACTGCATTGGGACGTTTTTTAGTGTATTTCGGTTAAAAGTGGCGGTTGGAGAAGGCTTGAGAGCTCCCCCTATCACCGTCCTGTTCCGCTCATGACTCCACTTGTGTTTGTTGATGGGTGCATTCATTGGCTTGCTTATTTTTGGAATTCTGTTATGATACCGTTTAGATTGAGTGACGAGAATTTCTTTGAGGTGCCGCTGCCTAAGTTCTTTGATGGGAGGCAGTGGGGGTTCGATGAGCTCGGGCTGCTTGGAGGGTGCCTTTGCTTGGTCCCAGATAATGACAAGAAGAGAACTGGTGTGTTGGTGAAGAAAGAGCGTGGTGTCCGGGAACCTTGGTCTAAGTTCACGATAGTAAACCCTGAGGAGGGGAGATTGAGGCCTTTGTGTGTGTTGGGGGGAGAACAAGTGGTTTTAATTAAGAACGAGAAAACACGTTATCAGAAGTTGGTGATTTATGATTTTAAAAAGGAAACGATGAAGGATATTGTGGTCAATGGTATTCCCGGTTATTTTTTTTTATTGGTTTGACGTACACAGAGACCCTTGTCTCACCTAATGGCCAACATCAAGCTGGGAACGAAGGACAACTGCTTAATGTTGGGGAGTAATAATATGGCAATCTCTAGATTTTTTTTTTTTGTGTAAATGGTGGCCTATGGCCGTTTTATTAGAGACTTTCAAACTCAAACATTATGTCCCAGGGGACTTGCAGCATTAGCAACTAACAGAGGCATAAGTGGGGAGGGGGGAGTCTCATAAATATGGGTTCCTTGGGTGGACTCGAAGCTAGCCTTCGCAAGCCAATCTGCCACACTGTTTGCCTCACGGTAAATATGTTTGCATTGCGTAACCCATCCAGGTGCTTGTAAGAGATCACGATATGGCAATCTCTAGATTTGATGATAATATTCTTCTTCTGACCTCGTTGCAGTATACATTTTAATTTGTATGTTTGCTCACGGGATCTTGCTGAACTTGTGAGTAAGTGGTGAACCGGGTGTCTTTTGGTGGTGATTGATAAGACATTATTGACCAGAAATCAGTTGTTTCATATATGGGAATTGATCATATGGTAGTAGTACAAGGTGAACTACATAGCTGAAGGTGTTTACTAGTTGTCTAGTAGAGTTTCAGTATTATTTGTGATGGTGTTCTCATGTTTTTCTTTTCATTTTCTGGGAGTTCGATTCTGCACTCGTCTGATGTTAAGTTCTTTCCTAACTTTTTCTATTATAACAAAATGTGCAGGTTCTGAATTTTGATTTTCGTCTTTCTCTTATTATAAATTTGGAGCAAGCTATTCTGTGCCTTTCTCTTGTTTCCTAGGTTGGAACTAAATCGGTTGACTCCTAAACAATGGCACTTTAAGTTGTCAGGTTGCCTCACTTGACCACTAACACCAACTGGAAACGGGTGTCTGGTGACATGCGTAGGTGTTAGAATTCTGATTGTAATTGACTAATTGTGGGACTCAAATCAGCTCAAAGATACCCCAACACTAAAGTGATTCTCTGTTTGAGTTTGATCTTGACCATAGTCCCGTTGACATCCTACTAGAGTTTCTTTTTCGGTTGTGTAGATAGTTTGAGTGTATTTTGTTGGCAGGTAAATTTAAAACTCAAAACTAAATTGAACTAATTTTTTTTGAATTGAGCTGAAAACCGAACTGTAACACTGCAAGCGACCAAAACATAGCCTTATTTATGTTGCACAAAAAAAGTTTCAAAAAATTCGAAGATACACTACCCTCTTCATTCTAACAGCAAGGCGTGTAAAAAAATGCCTTCCCTTCCCCAAGAAGTGATAGAAGACATACTCTACCTGCTACCGGCAAAAACTATCGGCCGGTGTCGCTGTGTGTCAAAGGCATGGTTAGCACTTCTAACCCAACCCCATTTCATCAAAACCCATCTCAAACATACCCTAAAGCAGCCAACACAATCAAGCACACGGCTTTTAGTTTCTAGCTGTAGAGCTCTGTTCTCAATCTTTCTCAGCAATGCCCACCATCTGCCTGACGAAATGCCTCTGTCGGAAACGAAGCTTAATATCCCAATCAAACCAGCTGACAAATGGTGCTTTGCCATTGCTGCTTGTGATGGGTTGGTCTTAGTTTTGGATGATGAGGACAACCAATGGTTAATCAACCCGACTACTCTAGCAGTTAGGGCGGTCTCCCCTTTGCCTTTTGCGACCAATCTTAGAGCGATTTTTCCTATGTCTAGACTTGGGTATGATAAGCGCTGTGATGATTATAAGGTTGTTAGATTATCATTCTATCAACGTCACTCTACTCACTCTCTTAAGTTATTTGCTAGCATCTTTTCGGTCAAGACTGGTGCTTGGAGGACGCTTGAGAACTCCCCTTACGACAGATATGTTAAGCCGTATACTACGGGTGTGTTTCTTGATGGTTCCATTCATTGGCTTGCTAATAAGATGACTGAAAATTATACTTGTACTATTGTGGCCTTTAGTTTGTGTGATGAGAAGTTCTATGAGTTGCCATCGCCTAACTCGTTTGTTGAGGATGGATATCTGTGTGTCTGGCTTCGAGTGCTTGGAGGGTGCCTTTGTATGGGCTCCTCTAAAGGTTATAAGGAAACTGATGTTTGGGTGATGAAAGAGTATGGTGTCCTGGAGTCTTGGACTAAGTTTATTACCATCGTAGCGCCCGAGGAGGCTGAGGTAAGACCTCTGTGTCTGTTGGCGGAGGAACGAGTTCTATTGGTAAAGGACGTGGGATTATCTTGTGAGAAGTTGGTGAGTTATGATGTGAAAGAAGGGACTATGAAAGAAATTGAGGTGAATGGTATTACTGGTTATTATCTTAGTACTGGTAATGGTATGATATATGTGGAGAGCCTTATCTCACCTGATTCGTGTCATGAAGCAAAGAATGAATGAGAACTTCCTCTTGTTGAAGAGTGAGGAGGTCAAAGTGAAGTCATCATGGCGGAGGAACGCAGGGTTAAGAACCAGAGATTTCCTCTAAATTAATTCTATAGTGGTCACTCAATATGCTCAACGCCTTATTTACTTGTCAAGGTGTTCTTTTTTTTTTTTTTTGTTAATAGCGACTGAGTTATTATTCAATTCATGGAGGGTGGAAGTTTGCCCTCATTAGATCATACATAGTTTGGATAGTGGACATGCCCGAGCAATTAAGACTATCACTAATGACTATGTCATTACAAAAGAGAGGAGGTGATGTATGATCATCCTCTAATTGCTCTAGTCTAGCTTGTTTCGACAAAAGGTCAGCCAGCTTGTTCCCATCTCTTCCTTCATGCACTAGGATGATCTTTCGATTAGATGTCCCAATCAGGCCAGTCAATGCTTCCCTGCATGAGACAATATGGAAGTTTTCACATACAGTTTTATAGGGTTCGAGCAAGAGCATAACTGCAATCAAAGAATCTGTGGCAAGCACAATGTTGGGGTAAGGGGACTGTATTGCCCAAGTCAGGGCTCTAAGAAGGCCAACTAGTTCTGCATTGAGTGCATTCCTACTCCAGCAGAGGGAGGTATTCCCATGTACCCATTGCCCATGATGATCTCTGCAGCAAAAACTTACTCCTGCCTTTTAACTAGCAGAGACAAAGGAAGCATCTGTGTTAATTTTCACCCATGTATGAGGTGGTGATGACCAGGAGATTTGTGGTTGGTGACATGATGGTGGCGGTGACTCTGCTGTCAAGAAGGACCAAACATTGCCTATTGTTCTGGAGAGGCAGAGACTGGGCTGTTGTGGTTCAGTTGCTTCCCAGGTCCTATGATTCCTGCGTTTCCAGAGCTCCCAGATGAGGAAGGAGAAAAGGGTTGGCCATGGGATCCCCTTATAGGAGGACTGAGAGGACAAGTTTTCCAGAAGCCATGCCTTAAGGTCTGAACCATAAAAATCAGTGTCTACATTCAGCTTTGCCCAGACTTGCTGTGCTGCCAGGCAATCTCTGATGATGTGGAGGGTGCTTTCTGAGGTTAGGCCACAGTAGGTGCACAGGCTGGATGTTGTGATCTTCATATGTTGTCAAGGTGTTCTCATGATTTTCTTTTTTCATTTATCTTAGAGTTGTTTGACAAGGAACGGAATTTACACTCGGCTAATGTAAAGTCCTTTTTTCCCTGTGAAAACTTCTGCAACAAAATGTGTAAATTCTAATTTTTATTATGTTTTGTCTGTCTCGTATTCTAATTTGGAACCACAAGCTATGTTCAAGGCAGTGTCGTACGAGTAGTTTTTTCATTTTTTTTTTTGGACACGTCAAGACATTTTTTTAATTAAAACAAATATCACCAAAATGATTAAACACAAGCTCCGTACCAGCACTACTTGAAAGTTCAGACATCACTCTAGAGTCTAGACTCTCCACCACTTCATAGCACAGCTTATTATTATAAACATATTTTCGTCTGCACTTCTTTAAGCTAAATTTCATTTTTTATCTAGACATGCAAAATCTGCCTTCCCTTCCCCAGGAAGTCATAGATGACATACTGTATCGGCTACCGGCGAAAACTATCGGCCGGTGTCGCTGCGTATCAAATTCATGGTTAGACCAATTAACCCAACCCCATTTCATTAAAACCCATCTCAAACAAAGCCTTAAGCAGCCAACACAATCACTCTTTTTAATTTCTGATACCGGTGCTTTGTTTTCTGTCCCTCTGCGCAGTGCCCACCCACTGTTCGACCAAATTTCTAGTTGTGCAACGAAGCTTAACTTCCCCAATAAAACTGATCATTGGGATAAAGTCATTGCCTCCTGTGACGAGTTGGTCTTAGTTTCTTGTAATAGAGGGGAGATGTGGATAATCAACCCTACTACTCGAGTAATCAGGGACTTGCCCCCTTCACCTGTTGAAAGTTGCACGTCCCTTATTAGTATGTTTGGCATGGGGTATGATAAGGTTAGAGACGATTATAAGGTTGTTAATTTTTTGAGCTTTCCTATGACTTTTGTTAGTGTTTTTTCGGTTAAGAGCGGTGCTTGGAGAATGGCAAATAACTCCCCTTATGATAATTGTTTGGTCGGTCTCACTAGTTGGGTGTTGGTTGAGGGGTGTTTTCATTCGTTTGCACTTGAGGACACTGGTTGTAAGATAACTGCGTTTAATGTGAGTGATGAAAATTTCTATGAAGTACCATCACCTAGCTCGCTTGCTGGAAATTTTGCGCTTGAATATGTACTTGGAGTTCTTGGAGGGTGCCTTTGCTTGTCTTACTCAGCACTTGGCAAAGAGAAAATTGATTTTTGGGTAATGAAAGAGTATGGCGTCAAGGAGTCTTGGACTGAGTTCACAATTGCAAACCCTGAAAGGACGGTATGTAGACCTCTTATTCTGTTTGGAGAAGAGGAATTGCAGGTAGTGTTGGTGAAGGATAAGAAGTTGGTTATGTATGATATGAAAGAAAAGACGGTGAAAGATATTATGGTCCATGGTGTTCCGTTTGCTAGTGTACGTTGTTGTGTGACATTCACTGAGAGCCTTGTTTCACCTAATTGGTATCATGAAGCAGTTACAGACAAAAAAATCTCCTGCTGTTACCTGGTGAGTGTTCACATTTGATGGTGTTCTACTATTCTATTGTATTATTCTTTCTATACGATTGCCTTGGGGAGCCTTGTTGCATGTGTTCGCAGAAATCATGTGTCGGTTGTGTTTTTGGTGCAGGTAGAGCATACATTAAGATCCTTGTGTGACCTAGTTGGTGGCATCATGACATGCCAGAACATGGTAAGAACAGACGCCTAACAAACTCTTTACCAAGCCCGGGGTGTTGGCGGCGTATAAGATAGTGAAGATACTCCTCTGACAGCCTTTTGTAGTAACATTTTTATGGTTTTCAACTTATGCTTAATGCTTTCTTGTGCTATATTGGCATGATTGTATGAGTTGTGTTTGCTGTGAGCTAGCTTAGCCAATGTTATAGAAGTACATAGAAGTACTTTGTGTCCTCTAATTCCAATTGCATTGATTTCTTACTTCTACTGGGCTTCATCCTCCAATTCCATCCATTTGAGTCTACCAGATGGTGAACTCTAGCAGAAGAGTAAACTTTCTCTAGTTGGAGTTGTTTGACATGAGGCGATCTCGCACTCAAGTGTATTTTTTTTTTTTCCTCTTTCCTCAGAAAATCATCTATAACGTGTTCTGAATTTTGAGTTTCCTACTCGTTAGTAGAGCTGATCCGAATTTTGAGTGATACTATTTTGATATTCTTTAATTTCTGCATGTTTACTGGGAATGCTTGGAGTAGCGGTTGTCTTTGGTATTTGTCTGCCTACATAATGATTGAAGAGTGTTACAGTCATAAATTATGCCTGTAGAACTTATTTTGAAAGATGCTGCTGAAAGCATCCTAGTCTGCTTCAATCAGCGATATATTGAGCTTGCTTGATTGACCTCAATGCAACCATGGTGAGCGGTTGACTTCCTACTGGAGTTGCTTTCAACTCAGATAGTTCATAGTTGGTGGTTACTTGGTTCATCTGATGGAATAAACAAGTCAGATTTATGTGGCTATTTAAAACCAATTGTGCCTCCAATGACAAATATGAACAAAAAGCTCTTAGCAAAATTAAATATCAAAATTAACTATTTTGATTATTTAGGCTTCAACTGAACAAAATTCCACTAACTGAACAAAATTCCACTAAATTTCTATTTATAGAAACCCTAAATTCTGAACATCATAAAAAAAAAAACAGATTTTATTTTAAGCGTCTTCCCTCTTCATTCTACAGTAAAATATGTCTTCCTTTCCCCAAGAAATCATAGAGGAAGTACTCTACCGGCTACTGGCAAAAACTATCGGCCGGTGTCGCTGCGTATCAAAGGCATGGTTAGCCCTTTTAACCGAACCCAATTTCATTAAAAGCCATCTCAAACAATCCCTTAAGCAGCCAACACAATCACTCTTTTTAATTTCAGTTACTGAAGCTCTGTTTTCTGTCCCTCTCGGCAATGCCCACCAACTGTTCGACGAAGTACCTAAGTTGGCAACGAAGATTAACATCCCCAATAAAACTGATGATTGGGATAAAGTCATTGCCTCCTGCGATGAGTTGGTCTTAGTATCTTTTTGTAATAGATGGGATATGTGGTTAATCAACCCTACTACTCGAGTATTCAGGGTCGTCCCCCCTTCGCCTTTTGACGTCGGACCTAATGGTGCCTTTAGTATGTTTGGCATGGGGTATGATAAGGTTGGAGACGATTATAAGGTTGTTACTTTTGGATGCTTTCCTACTAATATATTCTCTCAAGTAAATCTTCCTGAGACTTTTGGTAGTGTTTATTCCGTTAGGAGCGGTGCTTGGAGAAGGGTTTATAACTCCCCTTATTATTATCAATATGTGGGGTGTGCAAGTACTTGGGTGTTTGTTGATGGATGTCTTCATTGGATTGTACTTGAGGACACTGGTTCTAAGATAACTGCGTTTAATTTGAGTGATGAGAAGTTCTACGAAGTACCAGCACCTAGCTCGCTTGCTATAAATTTTGCGTTTGAATATGTACTTGGAGTTCTTGGAGGGTGCCTTTGCATGTCTTTCTCAGAAGTTGGCAGAGAGAAAATTGATATTTGGGTGATGAAAGAGTATGGCGTCAAAGAGTCTTGGACTAAGTTCACAATTGCAAACCCTGAAGGTGTAACAATTAGACCTGTTTGGCTGTTGGGGGAAGAGCAGGTTTTGCTGGTGAAGGGTAGGAAGTTGGTTATGTATGATATGAAAGAAGGGATGATGAAAGATTTTATGGTCAATGGTGTTCCATGTACTTCATTTGCTAGTATGCGTTGTTGTGTGACATTCATTGAGAGCCTTGTTTCACTTAGTCAGTATCATGACGCAGTTACACACAAAAAACCTCCTGCTCTCGGATTAACCGATACCTGGTGAGTGTTTGCATTTGATGTTGTTCTAGTAGCTACTATTCTATTGTAGTGTATTTTTTCTTCTCGACTGCTTTGAGGAACCTTGTTGAGTTGTTGCATGTGTTCGCAGAAAAACAAGTCTTTGATACAGCGGGTGTACCGGTACACCTTGTTGATTTATAACTAATTACAAAGGGACTGACTAATGACATTAAAAACGTGACTAATGATAAATGTAGTAATACTAGTTATAAATTTACAAGGTGTACCCGTACACCCGGTGTACCCGTACACCCGGTGTACCTAAGAATTGGAGTACATTAAGAGCCTCGTGTGACCTACTTGGTGGCATCATAACATGCCAGAACGTGGTAAGAAGAGACGCCTAAGTCCTAACTAAACTCTTTACAAAGCCCGGGGTGATGGCGGCTTACAAAATACCTTCGTAGTGAAGATACTCCTCTGACAGCCTTTTGTAGTAACATATATGGTTTTCAACTTATACTTCATGCTTTCTTGTGCTATATTAATTGGCATGATTGTGTGAGTTGTGTTTGCTGTGAGCTAGCTTAGCCAATGTTATAGAAGTACTTTGTGCACTTTAATTCCAATCGGATTGATTTCTTACTTCTTCTGGGTATCATCCTCCAATTCATCTCTCCTTGAGGCAGGATATTCAGAGTCTAGCAGGAGATGAACACTAATACAAGAGTAAACTTTCTCTTGGTTGGAGGCACTTGGAGTTGTTTGACATGGGGTAATTTCGCACTCTTCGAGTGTTATGTTTCTTTTGTTTCCTTTATCCTCAGAATATCAGTTCTGAATTTTGAGTTTCCTGTTTATTTAGTTCGAAACCGCCTATTGATGAAGAGCTACGTTTAAAATGTTAACGTAAAAGGAAAAGGTGGGCAAATTTTACCATGCACCCGGGTGCACCCGGTCCCGCGCGTGTACTACACGCGCGCGGGAGAAAAAAAAAAGCCTGCCCGGAGTACACGCGCCCGACTGAAAAATTCCAAAAAAAAAAAAAAAACTTTTTGAATTTTTTTTTTTCGAA
>ONZK01006700.1:0-10306 GCA_900322385.1 Pharnaceum exiguum
CATATATTCGATCTATATCACCCTTAAGAAACATTAGTTAATAATTTATTTAATAAGAAAAGACAAAAAAAAAAAAGACAAAAAAAAAAGAAGAGAAAAGACAAAATAAAATAAAAGACAAAAAACAGAGAAAAGACAAAAAGAAGGAAAAGATAAAAAAAAAAGGTTGAAGACCAACGAATTTGTGCATGGATACACAAAATCGTTGGTGCACTGAATTCACGTGAATGAATTCAGTGCACCCCATCCAGCGAATATTATCGAATATTATTATATTCGCTGGACTATTGGTCTTCTGGTCCGGTCTTCGGCGATTTTTTACAAATTCGATATATACCCAGCGAATTTCCTAATATTAGCTACACCTAAATGTATTAAATTCGTACATGAATCTTGAAGGAAACAACCCCTATAAATAGAGACTTCATTCCACACTCAAATCATGAACAACATTATGAAAATCCATCTACACTTTACTTCTCTCTCTAAAATTATCCTTTCTCTCTCTAAACAAATACCCCACAAAAATACAAATAATAATAATAATTAACTAGCCTTTCCCAAGCTCCCGAGTGTCTAAAGTCGAGCATCGAGGAGAAAGTCGAGGATATCCAATCCTGAGGTAAGCTCCTGAGGGTCTCCTAACACACCCCAACGATCAATGAGTGAGGGGTGTAATATTTATTATTTATTTTATCTTTTATTTAATATTATTTGTATTTGTATATTGAATTTTTATAAAATATGCATGTTTTAAATAAATAAGTTTAATTATGGCCAAAATGACTTATATTATTATTTTCCTACATCATTAGTAAAGACCATTTTTGTAATGGGCGAATTGGATGCACACCATACAATTCGTACCTTCACCCCCGAATCTAGATATTTGGTTCGAGACTAAGGAATCATTAAAATAAACGGTTTTCTTTATTTTTTCATAAAAGTACAGTGGCGACTCTAAAATAAAATAAGTTTCCCCTTTAGCACAATTAAAGTAAAAATAAAATAAAATACAAAACCCCGATTTCAGTGGGGGTTCATACTCACTCTTCTCCTGCACCCGATCCTTTTCTTTCAAGGGATCCTCACGGTAGGGCTGTGTCCCCTTCACTCTCTGAAATCTCTCAATTACCCTTTTACAATTTTCATTCCCAAATTAGTACGTATTTCTATCAGTAACAATTAATTACGTCCGTTCTAGGAAGGTCAATAACTAATTGCTTCTTCATGTAGTATACTAAAATAGGAAGAATACAATACAACTACTAAGGGTAAAAGTTTAAGTTTTGCAGAATTTAATTACATTTACAAAACACCTGGCCTCGACCATGAATATCATGCACGATCAGTTTAATGATTCTTGCACTATAAATTTCAATTTGCTTGGATCTTCGAGCATTTATCTCCTTGTAAATATGGTATAATGTTGCTGCGATATTTGTTTAATCTTCCAAAACTCAAAATTGACTCTTTCTAGAGGCAAAGTGGTTGTAATCTTGTTCGTATGACTCATAGGATTCCCTTTTCCATGGATGAGCCTCTTATTTCAGATGTTAAGAAACTCGGCCGGTGAATGGAATTATGACTTATGATTCTGGGATAGCTAGACCATCTTTAAGCTCTTGTCTTCACTCTTGTATTGTAGGATCTATCTCTGGTGGAGGTCAATGGCGAAGTATGTTAACCATTCTTTGATTTGCTTCTGAAGTTTTGCACATGTATCTCTGTCAATTAGGCTCTGGTCATCGTCTAAGAGCCCCCGGTTTGAGTAAGGGCGATTGTTTTGAGTAACAGGTGATAGTGTTGGTTTTTTTGATGAGGTGTTATGGCTAGGCATTGCGGCTAAGCTAAGTTTTGGTAGGGGTTCTTGGCGATGGTGAAGGCTAGAATTGGGATTGAGTCTTATCCAAGTTTGAGCTTGTGAGATGCGCTTTTGCTTACTCCCTATCCTTGTTCAAAGTGGGAATATCGTGAGGATTTTGAAAACATTTTTTAGGGAGGTGATGCTATTAATGGCATGGTGTGGACACGACATCACAGTGAGGTATGACTAAAGGGTTTGGACATGATGAGTCAATTAGCACATAACATGACATGAACTAGTGTATACAAAACATGGATGCATGGCTGTGTGGACGAGGCTAGTGAGTGGAGTGAATTGGGTGAGTGCCTAAGGTGACTCGAGTGAGTCTAGTGAATTCCTAAGTTCACATGAGTGCCTAAAATGACATGGGTGCCTAATATGCTATAAGTGATGTGAGTGCATGGAGGGATGCCTATGTGGACATGCAAATTAGAGTGTGCCTAGACGACTAGTGATTACAAGACATGCAAGTAAGATCACAAATCAAGTAAGTAAGTGGGTGCATGACATGAGTGTGTGAGATGGATGCGTAGAGACGACTCGAGTGTTTGTAGTGAATGCCTAAATTCACATGAGTGCCTAGGTGTGAGTGCCTCCCTAAGATGACATACAAGAGGGTGCGTGACCCAAGTGAATACATGACATGCAACTTGTGGACAAGTGAGTGTCTGAGATGAATGCCTAAGACACTATTACTAAGTGATGTGAGTTCATAGTGTAGGTGCCTATGTTGACATGCACAACATAATGTTCCTAGACGACGGACGACTGTATACAAGGCATGCAAGTAGGTGCGTGACGCAAGTGTGTGAGACAACAGTGTAATGTGCAGTGACAAAGTGATTGCAAGAGTGTACATGCAATGTGTAGATCACAAAAATAATATGATTGAAGGTGAGTGGACGTGTGTAGAGTGTAGATAACATGCAGTTAGACACTGTGGTGACATGCATTGAGCCATTGTGACTCAAGATTTGCGAACATGACAAATGACTTCTAATGTAGCAAAGACGTGAGTGCTAGTGATTGACTCGTGTTGTGTGTGCAACCTATGACATGGGTTAGTGGTGACATGACAATGTAGTGAATTTCCCTAGGAACCAGTGGATCGATTTCGAAAAAGAGCCAGTGGTCCGTTTTTTTTTAAAGCACTCAATTACAAGGACATACATACAACAATGACGCTCAAGAATGTGACAAGAGTGTGTGCACATATAATGTGAGTGAAGCTACAGGCAAAGCACAAATGTTAACATGACATGTGCAACGAGGGAATACATGAGGATATGCATTGCATGGCTGACTCACACTTATGCAGGAGACATGGGAGACATGAACAGCGAATGGTCGACTAAACCAATGCTATGCTATGGAATGAGTAGGTCGAAAAAACCAATGTTCTAGTATGTGTAGGTCAATTGGTTGACACCATGAAATGGTAAGGTCGACTAGACCAATGCTATGGGAGGTCGACTAGACCAATGCTATGTTAGTGCATGCACATAGTGCCATGACACTTTAGTATTTGTTATGGATTTTATGTTAATAAAAGGCAGTATTTATTATTAAATTTATATGCTTTTCTACTCGCGTGTAAATTATAATAAAGTTCCTTAGAGTATTGTAAGATGTCAAGAAAAGTGTTGAGGATATTCATCACTAGTGGGAGTTCTATGACATAATTGTATTCTTAAACAATGTCATTAGTCGGAAGTAATACTAAGAGGGAACATTAGTAATTACAAAGACTAACATATGTGATGACTAAAGTGGTTCTTCTCACTGAACCGAGGGATGAATTTCCATGTCATACATATGGGTGCTCAAAGGTTAAAGGAGTACACTGGACTAATGCGCTATTGAGAAGACTACATGAATGGCGTCATTAGTCATTCTCAATATGAACGAGCGTAAGTGATCATTAGACTTGAGGTTATCATATTATCCTGTACGTGGAATCTTATACTTTGATGCCGGTAAATGTATCCTGAAACATGGTTGCAAATAATACGGTCATTGGGTATGAGCTGAAGCGTAGAGAGGGTAGTGATAATCAAGATTGAATTCATCGCTCTCTTGGACTAGAGGGTTGATATCTTTGGCCACTTGGTTGAGATATAAGTGACTCTTAAGTCGATGGCCATGGCAAAGCATTTGAGTCAAAGTTATCTCGGAGAACCAAGCGAAAGAAAGATTGTAGTTAGTGGTGACGCATTATACTCTAACACAATTGAGATATCGCAAGATTAAGAGATTCAATTACGTAGTAATCGTGTCATGGAGGTATATAGTTCACCAACCATTTCTATCATGTTGGGTGGCCAACAAATGTTGCTAGACAGTTACCTTGGTCTGTGTTAATTAGCACTGCCTTCGTGATAGAAACCTAGAGGATCACATGCTATAAGTACGATATATAAAACATATATGTTGGTTAGTTATTTCCCAGGTGGTGAAATATATCAACATGGATGGAGAATAATGAATACTATGGACTTAGTCATTTATCATTGGGCTTAAATAATAGTAATAGCCCAAGTGAAGTTAAGCTGTTTTTAGGGGATCTGTGATGACTGATCGATGATCAGTGCCCACAGATGTCTGTAGACTGTGCAAAACGTGCAAGTCATTTATCCCCAAGTTATGCACGTGTTTTCATTGGGGTTTGGACTAGGCCTCACGTGTACATATTGTACAAGCGCTCAGCCAGGCCTAAGGTATGCTATTAAACGAAGAGAGCCTAGGGTTTTCTAATAAACCTAACTGAATTCACTCATAGTCGTCATCAACCAAAAGAGAGAGAAAGTTTTGGATTAACCTAGGGTTTTGTGTAGCACACAACACACGACCACCATACATCTCTAAGGGGTTGAGGAAGAGTGGTGGATGATCACTTGTCACCCTAAACGTGCTCATTCAAAGAGAAGAGTGAAAGAGAAAGAAACAGTGCTGTCCAGGCTACTGATCAGACAATCTGTAGGCACAGATTCTCCACAGTTTCCAGTTTTGTTGATCTAGCAATCTAAACGACTTGGATATTGTTTTGTTCGTGTGCTTGGATACCATTAGAGGGGCTACACTTGGAGTCCTTGAGGTGAACAACAACAAGAAGGCGTTGGAGGCTTGCTTTGATCAGGAGTTTATACTGCAATATGTAATTTGCTTTAAACTCTCTTTGTTTTAATTCTATGTAATCACACGGATCATGGGTGGTGTTTAGGGACGTTTTTTAATATGTTTTCGTTGCGCCTTACCCCTAAAACCCATCAGTGGCACCAGAGGCATGTGTGATTCGAATCATAGAATTGAATAGTTTGTTTTTTCGCCTAGTATTAATCCTAGTATATGAGAATTTGATGATATGAATTTTGATCATTAGGGTTTCATGTATGCATTATTTTATGTATTAGAATGAACCCTAATTAATAGTAATTCATGGCTAATCAATTATTTGCGTGTATGTTTAAAAGTGAAAGTGTTTTGATAGTTAAATTCACAAATAAAAGTCGAAACTGTTCTTGGATTAGGATCACTGGTTACGGATCGGATGATCTGTGCCGACTGAAACTGGAAACAGTTTATTCTCAGAATTTTTTTGGAATGAGTCAGTAGCGACAGATTGGATAATCTTTAACTATGGATTCTGAAAAACAATTTATTACGCATTAAGTCCATTCAGATTGAATTTAAAAAATGCAAAATTAAATGGATGAATTGGCTAATTAAATATTATTGTTTTGTGGCATGATCATGAGCCTAGATATTATTGGATGTTGTTGTTTTAAATGAATTTTGGTTTTGGATAAATTGGGCATGCGAGTCCAGCCTCTCTAATTTTTCTCAATGTAATTCTCTATTACCCTAATTTCCCCCTTACATGTAACGCAAGGATTCCTTATATGATGTAAAACTATTGTAATCATTTCAGTAGTTAGTGGATAGATTAAGGTAGGATTATGTTAATTTATTGAGATAGAAAATAGAAGGAGGCCAAAGATGATCATTCAAGGAACATGAGGACATCCAAGGTGCCAAGAATAAACTGCTAAATCCGGAGATGGGTTTATTCTTGGTATGACCTTGTACTGCTTGAGTTGGTGGCTCAACTCTTCATAGGTGTCTCATGATCATTGCATGTTATCTTTATGCATATTATTATTATTGTTTTATGCGATTATTAGTATATTGTAGACACAGGGGCCTGATCTAAACGGAGTGAATCCCATTAGACTAGGTAACCCCATGCACCTATCCGCTAGGTGAGTTGAATACGCATGCTATTGAACAAGAACCACCACCAATTTTATTTTAGCACACATATACATATATACTATTAGGAAAACAATTGGAAAACCTTTTGATATTATCTTGTTTTATTAGGTGATTTGCATATAAGTAAAAACATTTTATTTTGCTTACTTTGCTCGAGAGGAACAATGCAAGGTTTTAAGTAAAGCGTTTTGCACAACCAGAAATTAAGGACTCGGGAACGAAAATTTAACCTCTACTAGCTCAATGTATTCCAATATGACACGTCAAATCACACGGTTAATTTATCAACATAATGCAAATTATCCATTTACTCGTCTTATGCACATGCAACATTATCAATTAGGCGAAGTTTAAACATGCAACCCATATTCCGTTAAAGCACACGTAAAGAAATAAATCAATTTTATTAACTAATGACCACTTTGTTATTATTCATGTTATAAGGTCCCAAATGACTCTTGCCACGATCCTCCACATGCCAGCGCTTAGGTAAGGTGATAGCAATAATAATAATAATATATAAAGCAATAAATAGAGCATAGGAGAGAAAGAAAGGTTAGTCCTTAATGAAATTGAGAACGGAAACCCTACCTTGCGCTTTGCCAACTATTTGCTCAATATGGACCTTTACATGCACACACAAGTTAGTAGATTTCAAGAATTAAAGCACTAGTCTTCATGATGAGAATGCAAGATAAAAGCAATATGAAAAGTTGGTGCCTTTGGGACCTTTACCGTATGGCTAACTTGAATCTCCAAGGATTGGGGCGGGATGATGCTTGAGAAAATACTCTTGTAGCCTTGAATATACTCCTTGTTTGAATGCTTGAATGCTAATGTGTTTGGTTGCTTTATAAAGAGTATGTTTTAGACTTAGGGTTGAAGTTGATTAATTAAGTGTAAATTTCTGCATAATAATAGTATAATAGTGTGTTGTTGAAATGAGGGGGGTATTTATAGGGGTGAAATGAGAAATGGCCGGATTTAAGTGAATATTAGGGTAAATATTAGAAAGATTGCACAAAGATCCGAGCCAAAAAAAACTTTGCAGGTAGATAATATATGGCGCATGACGCCAGACCCAGGCGCAAGCCGCCGTTTCCAATATCAGAAAAAGTGATGCTGGCTCTGGAAAAAGACATGCTTCTGTTTGGGTTTGTCAACCGCCCAACTTCTGGCGCATGACGCTAGAAGCACCGAAGGTTTTATTTTCCTTTTTCTTTTTTTTGCGGGATATTGCTAGTTGTATTTTAGGCATTTAGTAAACTCGTATTAGCTCTAGATATTCCGGAAATCTCACAAAGAAAAGAGATTGCTTTTTCGCCAAGTAATATCTAAATAAATAAATAAATACATATAAATGCATACTTAAATAAATAAATATTTTAATGGGAAAAGTTTAATGGAGAGGGCTTATTTTGTAGGCTGGATTAATAAGACTAATTAATTAATAATTAGGCCATTGGGCTAACATTAATTAATGAAACGGGCTATACTATTATTAATGATCCGAATGACGATTAATAATCGATCGGTTTTGAGACCCACTTCAATTTCCTTTCTCAAGCACCGGTGCACCCATTATAATAGAAATTCAAGCTATCCGACGGGCATAAGGTTAGGGATTTTCGTCATTAGGCATGGCAATACGTACATATGCAACAATACAGTCCTGCAAGTTAGCATAGTGTACATACCTCGGTGTTGATTGCTAAGAACATTGTAAGTACCTGTCTTAAAACATAAAAGACAAGACATGCAGAAGCAAAGTGCACAATTGTATATATATATAAAGGGTTAGGAAACAGAACATATAAAATGCACTTAATTCCTAATTGCTAATTTTGTTTGTTTGCTAAATGTACTGTTCAAATGGAAGGAGCTCTTCTTGCGAATCATCATAATTACTAAAAAGCTACTTATTTGCACACGTGCTCGTCAACACTATTTGCTAAAGTCAAGGAAAATGAAATTTCATTTTCAATTTCATTTTCAGGACTGCGAGATGACTCTTTCCGAGGCAACAAAAGCCATTTTTTGCTAAGCCATGCATAAACTGTTACTCCACATGTGGTCCCGATCCTGTAAGTACATCATTTTGTACTCGGAGTTATACAAAATACTGATGATTAAGCCACTTATTGGCATTTATTTAATATTATTAGAGGTGACAACGAGTCTTGAAGACTTGAGAAAAGGGATGGCCCACCGGCCCATTATTGATAGCCTATCCCGATTAACTAGAGTTAGCCCAATGGCCTAATTTTAATTAATTAACCCATAATCCCTTAGCCCACAACACAAGCCCAATCCATTAGTTTTTCTTCACTTAAAATATTAATTTATTAATATTACTTGGGGAATAAGTAACTTCTTCTTTTCAAAGGATTTCGAAATATTCACTAAGACCCGCCCAAATAGGAAAATAGTCCTTTCGTATACCCACGCAGATATATACTATATACCTATACGGGTATACAAAAAGGAAATACGAACCCTTCCCGAGATCTTCTACAGGCGGCATGCGCCAGGGATTGGCGGCCCACTTTACCAAAACAGAAGCATGTGTTAGTACAGAGGCAGAATCACCCTGTACAAAGCCGAGAGCGGCGGTTGGCGCCAGAGAGCGGCGGCTAGCGCCAGGTTTATTTACGAACAAAGTCTATTTTTATACCGGATTTTCATACAATCTTTCTAATATTTACCCTAATATTCTTCTAAATTCCGGAATTCCTCCATCCTTCACTATAAATACCCCTTCATCTTATTCATTCAAAAACACACGTTCACCCTAGTTTTGTTATACCGAAAAACCTCCAAATTTCATAGAAATTCATAAACCCTAATTGTTCTTAGTCAAAACCTTCAAACTCCTAAGCAAACACAACACTTCAAACACATCAAAATAATCATCTTTATACACCACAAGTGCAAAGGAGCAAGAAGCCAAGATCAAGAAGACGTTTTCTCAAGTCCTCAAGTCAAGGTTCGATCCTCTAATAGTCTTAAATAGACTCCAATAAGGTAAAACAAATCTGAAGGCCTCTTACTAAACTTCGCCTCTTCTTCTCCTGTTTTCTTTTCAATACTGCATTGTCAATTCCAATTTCTCTCCTGAAATCTACTAACTCGTGTATTAGTGTGAAAGGTATCTTATAAGGCTTTGCATGGGAATCATCAAATTATCAAGATGTGATCACTTAAAGGACTAACGGTTTTCTTTTGTACATATTTGCACATTTTACATTCTTGTATTAATCACCATATTGTTGCATGTAACTTGACAATAATCAAAGTGGTCATCTTAACATCAAAATCGAATTATTTGCTTAAATTGGAATTGAACTTGCACGCTAATAACTTGGCTAAGTTTTTAATACATGCATATATCACCAACAATTAGATAAGTTTTATTAGGTTGTTAAACTTACAATTTCAGTGGTTTTGAGCATAAGATTCTTCGAATACAATACCGGAGTATTCATACACGTCGAATCGAGGAGATATGTGTATTTCGTAGAAATACGCCCATGGGAATGGAAAATTGTCATTGAAAGACTAGGAGTCGCCACCTTACTTATTATTACCGAGTAAGGACGGTATCAGACGGGGCTTGCCTCTCAATTAATAGTCACAAGGAGGATTAACTAAGAGGCCGTAAGGTTAACTCCATAGCTACTCACAAGGCTATCTCGAATTACCAGTCATGCGTACCAGAGATGAGGGTAAGGGTCTAGGTTAGAGGGTGCGAATGTAAGAGTACTCGTCTCCCTCTCCATACTGAGTATGGGCTCGTACTAATGTGATATATCCATATAAAACTTTCGATGGTTGAACTTATTTAAACACGTATACATGCATTTATTTCTAAACATGAGTTTCCCGCAATTAGTCATATAGCACACCACATATATATACAAGTTAGAACAGAAATAAGACCAACTTGCTATTTACAAGTGGTGGACTTGGAATTAAACTGCGCTACGTATCCCATTGGACTTGGGATCCAATGGGAATCAAAGTCCCACGTAGTTCTACCCGGGTGTAGGCACAGGGGCCCCGATCTAAGGGAAATGAATCCACTTAGACTAGGTAAACCCGTGCACCTACCCACTAGGTAGTTGAATACGCATGCTATTGAACAAGAGCCGCCACCAATTTTATTTA
>ONZK01006706.1:0-10291 GCA_900322385.1 Pharnaceum exiguum
TGAAGAAAAGAAGAGATTAACCCTTCGCCAAGCAACATTTAATTAATTAAATAAATACATAATTAAATGCAATATTTAAATGATTAAATATTAAATAGAGAAAAGGCTAGTGGATTGGGCTTATTTTGTGGGCTGATTTGAGAGGCTAATGAATTAATAATTAGGCCATTGGGCTAATACTAATTAATAGGAACGGGTTATGATATTATTAACAGTCCAAATGACGATTAATAATTGATCGGGTTTAGGAATCGACTTCAATTTAATTCTCAAGCACCAGTGCACCCATTTTAATAGAGATTCAAGCTATCCGACGGATATAAGGTTGGGGAATTTCGTCATAGGCATGGCAATACCGTACAAAATACGGTATCTACAACGTCTTTTCCCTCTGTACGTGCTGGATGCTTTATAGCCCACTCTTTCTTATAAGTACGGCCACCACACACTCGCTAGTTTTTTTTTACACTCTCTTGGTCATGATCGGTTAACAGTGTACTACAGAAAAAATAGTGGAGTAAACATTGTACTGTAAATCAAGTCCAACCCCCCAATGCATATAATTTAAGAGTAATATAAGGTGCAAGGAAACTTAGAAATTTATTACCAAAACTAGTATCAAATGGTCAGCCGCCGGTTAAGTTTTCAGTACCTTGAAGCACTAGATAATGAATCAATTATATGAGAACTACATGTGTGGCTTAAATTTTTCCAGTCATTGTCATAGTACTTGCATGGTTAATTTTGGTTGTGGGGTTCATTTACCAATATTTTCTTGACTGAAACAAGTTAGGCTCCACCAGCTATAGTTTCTAATGCAAAGATTTAAGTTTGGGAAATGGCAATGTTCAGGTAAGACCTTAAAATAAATAACTCATGGGAGGGCTTCTAGATTCATATCTCTTTTTCTACTTCAATATGGGTGAATATTCTAAAGTACCGTTACTAGCACCTGATGACACAGCTACTGCAAGTAGGAAATCATATGTTTTCAAGTTAACTACAAAATGGACCTTGAAGCTGTTAATGTGGATAGTTTTTAGTGCATGGATTGCACTTATGTTTTTCTATCCTTCGCAGTTTTGGCACAACCTAGTTGTTAAGAATATGCAAGCTACTAAAGGAACTCTTTTTGGGCTCACAGGTTAGTTTGTTTATCGCTCATTCTTTAAGCATGTCGTATTTGTGTAAGTATGTATTGGCTATTGTGTTACGAATGGCTTCAATAGCTCACCAGAGTTGTTGTTCCGGGATAGTGTAGGTAGCTTGTTTCTTGGTTTCACTGCACCGCCCCTCATAATTGCTTGTCTAGCTTTCTGTATCTCATCATCTCAGTAGAAGAAGATGTTCAAGAGTAAGTGACTAGTATGCTGCGGCATCTTGCAATGTAATTGAAATGTGATCTGGTGTCCTACTATAGTGTTAGTTTAAAGAGCTTTTAGATAACAGTTTGAGTCATGATGTCTAATTCAACTGCAGTGTTGCTTCTTCTGTGATATTTTTCATTCTTTGCAGTTTTTAACTTTTATCTAAGGAAGATTTTGTGTGATATATTTTGAAAGCTTAATTGATCTTCACTTGTAGGAAAAATGCTACAAAGCAAGCATCCATCTTTTCGCCTATGGACATTCCCTATTTTAGTCAGCGGACCATTTGGTGTAGTTTCTATAGCAGAGTTCATTGGCATACTACTCATTGCTGTATTTGTCAACTATGGTTGTGCTACTTATATCGTATAGAGCTGGAGCTTGGTCTCGCAAGAGAAATTGTCTTCATTTTACAAAAGGTATGATTGTGCAAATTTACTTCATTGAATTGTACTTGTCTGTATTTTTCATCTATGTATTTTCTTAATTCTATTTTGCAAGAATTATTTTTAAAATTACAAGTCCGCTAGAACCATGTTATGATGAAGTGCATTGGGAGTTTTCTAGGGAACCTAGTATAAATAAACTCATCAAAATAATATTCAAACTAAGAAACAGCTGGGATTATTTTCAGCCTAGAACCGTTAATGTGAGCCATATCAATTGGTTTTCTTTTTCGAAAAAAAGAACCTTAGAACTGTTTTCTCCAAAAGTTGTAAGTATGCTGAGCAGTGGCCAAATCACTTCAGTTTGCGTTGTTAACGTGCGCTCGTGCGCAGCTCATTACTGCATACTTGTTGTAACACCCCCGATTTTATACAATAAAATAATATAAAGATAATATATTTTTGAGTCGGAAAATCTCAATAATCGAAAATTTTACTAAAATAGAAATGTCATTTCCAGCGGAAGCAAAACTAATAAAAAAAACCGGGTCGGCATATTACCGCAACACTTATTCTTCTAAATAAGTGTAAGGCTAAATACAATAAAACTAAATTCGACTCACAATTCTAGGTGATCTATTTTATACAATTACAGAAGATCACTTTACATAGTTAGTGGCGAAGGCTCTTCCTTCCCGCCTTTACAGCAATGTAGACCTGAAATACAATTCTACTCGCCATTTAAAAGTGATATCCAATGGGTCGTCACATGCCAACCGAGAAGGAAGGACAACAAACACACATAGCAAACAAGTGAGAAAATAGTTTAGCAACCACTAACTAAACACTTCCATCTTATGTCACATAAACATATAACATTATTTATCACAATATACGATAAATATAAATCCACACAAGAATGAGACAAAAGAGACTTAAAAGACAACTTGCATACTTAATCATCACTACTTCACTAGTCGTCACTTATTCCTCGATTTATAAACTTAACCCAAGTAATATGAGCCAATTGCTCTCAGTCAATGGTCCTCAAAATTGGTCACGTGGGAAGAAGGAACATGCATTGAAATCATATTATGTCATGTCTCACGCCTAACATTCACATTCACATTTGCGTATTCAGGCACTCTCGGTCTCGCATCCAGACCATATCACGTAACACTACATGAGCCATGACCAAGATTATACATATAACTTTCGCTTGCACTTTCATTCATATCACATTCGCTTGTATAATCAATATATCAATCCTTTAATACCATTACTGTAATCCACGGATCAAGAGAAAGGAACCGATGACTTACGAGCCTCAAACCCAACAATATATCGTCGCACATTAAGCGACTCACAATTATTATTTTCTTTCATCTCATTCGGTATTAAAGCGACCATTAATCATAACCCATCACGGGCAGTAATTATTTCGATTATACAAAATGGCACAGGGGTTCCCAAATCAAAGAACGATTCTTGGTTCGGACCAATACTACTCACTCTATACCATACGCTCACTTATCACTATTGATAACACTTGGCTAATAACTGGGATTTAGCTATCCATAACAACATCCACAAGTCCACAACTGCACAACATGTACTGACCACTAACCTAGTCTAGTTACACTAGTAACTACAAAGTGCAGTCAGCCAACAATAGATAACTAACAGCAACAACACTACCAGTAGAATAAAACAATACAATAAATCGAAAACAGAGTAACAGAGAAGGCGAAGAACATCAATCTCAATGCAGGACATCTCCTTATCCAACAAGACAACAATCAGAACACATTTACGGCTGGAATGAACAACAACAACGGTACACTCATAGTGAAGACAAATAACCAGACAACTAACAACGACAACTAACAACACGCAGCCAACAATAACAACTACAACACGCAGCCAACAATAACAACTACAACAATAATCACCCAATAGCATGAACACTTACATTAACTAATCAATGGCTACCATATATATTCTCCTTACATTAACATTTTTAGCAAAACAAGCAACAAACAGAGATCATATCCAGAACACCAACTAGAAAGAATAGTAAAGAATGATATTACATGAAACTAAAACAGTAAATCAAAATAGAGACAGAGGAGCAACAACACTATCCCATACAGTAGCATATAGTAGCCGCATCCTAGCACATCCGAGGCCAAACATAAGCGAAACCAAAACAACAAAATTCAGTCTACAACAATTCAAATCTCAATACGGGTTAACAATTATCACAAGATTGAGGTGTAGGTTTACCTACATAGCATACACTTAAAGCAAACTAGCAACAAACCCAACTCATAACAAAACATGAAACGAGCAGCCATAATAATCACAACTCTTAACAATCACAACTCGGCAACTAACCACGCATCTTGATCACAACCAAACTTCACAACACAATCAACCATAACAACAACCATCATACTAGATCACAACAACAAGCACATTACACAAGGTGAAATATTGGTTTACCTCGCAGCCAATCGAAATGAAACAAGATTATGTCCAGTTCAAGAATCAACCCCACACCGAAACCTCGCCGAATTCGCTACACACATCACTCCCTCACGATTAGTTATACAAAACATAAAAATAATGCTTATTAAAGCCTTTAACCTACTAATAAATCTTGAATAAATCAAAACTCATTAAAACTGAAATTTAACTGAAATCAAATCAATTGATTTGGGGTTTTATAAATTCACCCAAATAAGACAAAGAGGGGCTGAGAATGACCCGAGCCCGAGCTGGGTTTCATTTGTGGTTGTCGACGGTACCATAAGAGCGACGTTAAGAAGAGGCTGAGTGATATGATGAGAAAGAAGAGTGATAAGTGAGTATTTTATATGATTTTTATACCACATTTATATTAGTACTTGGATAATATTAAGAGAAACTTAGCACAATTTGTTATTTGTTTACAGGTAATTGGCCGATGGGTGGAAATTCGTAAAAGCATGAGAAGTTGACAGATTTGTGCAAAGTTTACTATATTCGTTGGAAAAGGCCTCTTTTGATGTAAAGACTTGAGCCCAATTAGTTGAAAGACTATTCTATTAGAAAGACTTCTACCGCTGCTAGTGCAAAAAGGAAAATCAGAAGAAAAAGGTGTACAATCGTCTAATTTTCAAGTCCATGTACGAAGCAACTCAACATGTCTAGCGAGAAAAAGAAAATAGAGGGGACCCATCCACACTTTCCTTGTACTGGTGGGAAACCAAAAGAAGGAAAAAGAGAATTAAAAAGTCAAAAACTTCACTTTCCTATCTTGGATGGTGAGGACATTACAGGGATCTACTTTGCTTCCTTTTCCAAGACTGATCTAGTATTTAAGTCAGAAGGTATACAGCCGCAGGAGATATCTCTTGTCTCGCACAGAATACACACCCGCAGCCACAGATCGAAGACGAGACAGAGAGACTGATTTGCAGCCGCAGTACACAATGCATACGCCCTCTGTACGCAGTACACACTGAAGACAGACGAATACGGACTGTTACAGCCGGACGAACGAAGCAGACTGCAGACGAGACTTATACAACAACAAATATTCATCTCAACCGTAGCCTAACTGGGTTTAATCCCAGTTTAAGTGAGATTTAATTTTCAATTTTATCTTTCTGAATTCGTGAACTACTTTTATGAGATGGGTTGTTGTTGTGTAATTGTTATGAGCTAATTTCTCTAGTTAGTGCCATGGTGTAGCCGCCCTTTACGATGTTGAATTCAGTTTAAATTAATTTATATTTGGGTATTATTTCTATGTGAGTATAAATTATTGTGTTAACTACAATTGAGAGCTTAATCACCTTTTAATTGCTTAGAGTTGTTTGTTTGAGACTGAGAGGTAATTTCAACCAACAGACCGTAATAATTTATACTAGGAATTGAACGAAATACTGAGAAGTACAAACGTGATTCTTTTAGTCGTCTTGTTTTAATAAGGGTGATCACAAATATTAATGTGTCCTTCAATTATTTTAATCTATAGCTAGACATAGTGTAGGTTAATAATTAGGATAATTGACTATCACATAGGCTAGTAACTCAACCTTAAGTTAAACTTAATTCAGCTGAAGTATTGGGTCGGTGAAGCGGAAGTCCTAACGCTTTTTCTGTCATTGTCAACTCCAATATCCTGTTAATTTGCGTCTAGTTTGCAATTTCTTCATATTATTAGTTAAGATTAGCTTTAGTTATTTATTTTCATTAATTAGTTTATAAAACTCAAACTCCTATTATTCGATTTTTAAATAAAGTTACGACTTATTACATTTAGTACTTATTTTACAATCCTTATAAAATACGATACTCTACTTATCACTATATTACTTGAGCGATTAGTACACTTGCTATAGACTCTAAAAATACGCATCAAAGAGCTAGAGAGTTCTTCAATCTCTTATAAGCAAACATTTTTCAAATAAATAGGACGACAATTATACTATAAGTAATTGATATGCTATTGTAAAGAATCTCTATTATAATATATTTTTCTACTTTTCTTTATGAGATAATAGATAATGTGGGCAAGTTGGTAAGGTGACCTTTGTCTGCACAAAGTCTGCACAAACATTGTTTAATGAATTGGATTATTTTTTTCGATAAATAGAGAGCAAACTCCATTATTTGAGAATTTAACATTCTAATTCCAAGTCACAATATTAGTATACAGATCTTCCTTCCCCCACCGTGATCTAAAATGTGTCATTTTCATTGATAAATTTTCTCCACAACCAATGTAGATTCACAATTTTCTGACCAATCTGAGAGATGGGAGATTGGTTGTATTCGGAACAAGAAACAAAATAAAAGCGACTATCACTAAGTCTCATCCTATGAAAGGAAAGAAAATGGATTTCTCCATACAACTTAGAAAAGGAACTGATGCACAAGATAATACTACAAACTGGAGGAGTCCTAAAACTACATCAATCGCCGTTGCTGCACCTTCACTATCTCTCGGAAACACAACCTCTAGCCATACAGTTGGGGTTGCCAAACATGCATCCCCAGTCACGTAGAAAGCTCATGTGACGATCATCAAAGTCGATGATTGATAGAATTTGAATGACTTTGTGTTCAAGTAGAACTTAATAGCAAGTGTAACCTAAAAAAACAACACACGTAAATAAAAATAACGTTGGAATTTAAAATACTCAACTAACGAAATATGATAGACAACAATTTACCTCACAAACACACATAAATTACCAATCCTCAGAAGTTTTCTTCTACCCTGAAACGAACCAAGAAAAAACACAAACAATTGAATGATTCCAATGAGAAATGTGGGGAGATAGGTTGCTTGAGTGGATAGATAAGAAGACTATTTGAAAAGCAAACGACCGTAGAACTAAATAACTCAAATGGCTGAAAAAAGAGCAAGGATTCTTGAAAAGAATACAATTGTTAGTGGGGGAATAGTTTTTTATATTTTTTTAAAAACCAATGAGCACGTTATGCCGCGCCTCTCGACACGCGCCACGTGGTTACTGTGGGTAAGACTCTAATTATTAAAAATAAAGTAAATTGGGTCTATTTTACTAATATTAAACTTTTTTTGGGTTTATATCTCATGCGACTTTATATTATAAAATTATTCATATCCAATTATGAAGCATGTTGTCACTTATCTAAAAAGTCTACGCCACAACCAATGGTTAACCCATGCCCCTACTCCAAGATTGGTTATCTAAATCATTGAAAATACTATAATTGCTAAAACTAATATATCAAACGCAATGTATTGGAAAAACATATACTTCTGGAATGGACAGAACAACTTAAGGGACGATAAAGATGTAATAAAACCTTGTAGCGGTCCCATAAGTGTTCCAAGAAATTCTCCGGCTACCATGGATTGTTGTGGAGAAAAGGGTTGTGTAGGGCACCACTTGTGTGCCACCAACTATTAAAAAAACCAGGTCGAGTACGTCAAATATTGAAACTTGTGCGAGTGGGTAAGAAAATATTGCGCGAGTACAACCTGCATGAAATAATGATATAAGTTAAAAAGCTTTGATGAAAACTTTACACATTCTAATCAAGAGTTAGTTAATTTATATCGGTCACTATTTTTGCTGCGATGTCAAGGATAAACAACATTTTTCTTCTTTTGAATACTTTTGTGAATATGATAGATTTGTTGCAAGACAATAGGACAATCATAGAGATAAAGAGAGAAAACAAGTAACGAGCAGGGGAGTGGGGTAGCTTTGGAAACTTTGATGAAAATACTAAAGGGCTATAAAATTCTATATTGTTTACATGTGAAAAAATTGGTACAAATCGTAAAATTATAGTTATGATGAGGAAAAGTAAACTTTTTCGACTAAAGATACTAGTGTGTGAATTTAAGAGTTCTTTTTGTGATTTTGGTGGTTTATTCAAGAGATAAGAGATGAAAAAGAATGGTATGAGAAAAAGAAGGGCAAACCAATTACCCAAAAAGTAGGATTTTCGGATCTGATGATTGTGACCACAAATGCTAAAGGAACACCCAAAAAACAATGTAATGTCAAACGATTTTATACAAAGGATAGGCGCAATTTTGGGAACCACCTTTCTTCAAAAAAAAGGAAAAAAGAAAATGGTTAGAGTACAATAAAGATAATAGATAACAAAGGCAAGTTGATAAGGTGAGCTTTCATGGCAAAGATGATACTAAAAAAAAATTAATTTATTCGCATAAACACTGCACAAACATTGTTACATCAATTGAAAATAATTTTTCTTTTAAGAAAAAATAGACCAAATGATGGTGTGCAAGCGCCACGCGTCTGCAATTCCTAGGTGTGGATGTCCACGTCCGGTGGAGGGGGGACACGTGTCAACCGCGGCCCAAAGAGATGTCCCCTTTTATTTATTTATTTTAATTTTTTATTTAGTTTATGTTTAATGCTCTTTTTTTATTAATTATTTACTTAACTAAATTACATAGTTTTAATATAATAAATAATTAATTAATTTTTAATAATTTAATTTTAACTTGTTCTGTTGCCTGTATTAATATATAACTAGATAAATTAAATTATTTTAATTACTAAACTCTTAGGTAAAATATGATTATTTTATTTTTGTTATTTACAATCCAAAATTGACCTTGTTGCTTTTAAGTGAAAATTTCTAATTGTCTACGAAGAAAATTGCATCTACTAATTTCCAATGAAGGAAAAAGCACACATAATTGTTTTTCTATAAAAAAAAGATTTATAGGATGAAAATTTTATTAACTTTTTGCGGAGACAATATAATCCAAGATAATGAATGATTGAGATTGACTTCAATACGCGTGAAGAGCTCTAGGCTTTCAGGAGAAGTATAAATAATTTTTTTTAAAAAATTTGAGTATAGTTTTTTTCTTCATATAAAAAAAAGATTGTTTTCATTCAAACTTCTGTTTAACATGTTTGGACAAAAATAAGTTGAATACTTTCTCTAACTTGAACATGAGGTTGTTCCTATGTTGAGTCGCAAATTTCAAGGAATAATTTGTAGTGGAGTCGCAAATTTCAAGGAATAATTTGTAGTGGAGTCGCAAATTTCAAGGAATAATTTGCAGTGGTAGTACTTCAAACATCAACTTCACACAGACTTCCAACTAACAACGTGTTAGAAAAAAAATCTCCTAAGTGCAAGAATGTTTTCACAAGCAAAGGAAATGGAAGGCTAAGGAAGAAGCATCAACTTGAGCCGGGAATGTTTAACAAGAAGCCAATATATACTGGTTGAGAGATTGAGACTCATCTTTCATGAAAAAGACCTTTTGGGAGGATAAACAAACATATGTTTTGTTTATGGTATTTTTCACTTATGAAAATACTTTTGTACTCCTTTCCGTATTATGTTTGTCGTTTTGTTATTGTAACATTTCAAGGACTAATCTTCACTTATGAATATAATTTGTAATATTTATTCGTTGTTGCTTAATTTCAGTAATTGTTAGTCCATATCTACTACTACTTCATTGCGCCGGATGTTATTGTGCATAGTAACTTCCGTTTTTAGAAATATTTTCTGTTTCAATTTATTGACTTTTATAAAAAGTGCCGGATACAACATAATCCTTTTATTAATTGTATAAACATATAATAATGTAGTAAATATGTTATAACAAATAATCATAATGAACTTTATCAGGAATACGTGTTCTCTTTAGCGGTCCATACGTTTGGCTATGCACTTATTTTATGCAGTCATTTGAAACCTCTATGGTGGAACGGAATACTAAAACTAGCACTTTCGAAAACCTCTAGGCCAATATTTTGTGTCTCTTTCTTTTGTACTCCTTTAGTGGAGTACCTCTTATTTATTTTTTGTTTTTAGATTAAGTGCAGGTGTAAGTTTTTCCTTCCTTTTTGTTATAGTTTTACTTTTATGTGTTTTTATAATTAGCGGGTGTAGTAGTATGCTATCTTCCCATGTGAGATGAAACTCGACTGAGTTTGTTGTTGTTGTTGTTGTTGTTGTTGTTGTTGTTGTTGTTGTTGTTGTTGTTGTTGT
>ONZK01006710.1:0-10277 GCA_900322385.1 Pharnaceum exiguum
AATAATAAAATTAACATATAGTATTTTGAAAAAGAAATTTAGAGTTTCGATAAGAATGGATAGAAAAATAAGTTTTTTTTTGTAACAGAATCTGTAATAGATAAAAAGAAAAGATCTTTTTTTTTAAAAAAAAAAATTGACCATGAATAAAAAAACCAATGTAAGTATCTCAAAAAAAAAAATAAAAATCCAACGTATTGGTAAGAAATTAAGAAATTAAGAATCGTGTAATGGAAAGCTCTTTTTCAATCGGTTAGTGAAAAATTTATCCATCCATTCATAAAAGTAAGATATTTAATCCAACTCTAACTCTTATCATCCTTGAAATGATTTTTGACTAGCAGAATATAAAATTAGCTAATTCGTATGGTGTGTTCATTAGCTTGATTCATGATCGGCTGATCTAGTATAATTTTGGTCTCTTTTAAAACAGTGCACATCATAAATCAAGTTTATCACCAGTAAGGTAAATTTTGGTTGTTGTAAAATGTTGGACTCAAATAATGATCGACACAAAACAAGAGGTAGAACTAATAAACAAATCAAGGGATAAGATCGGTTTTCATTTTTGTTAATAGATACAGTTTGACAATTCACTTGATTCATATTATAAGGCAAATAGACTTCTACTTTTGGTGTGTTTTGTTGTATGCAAAGTTTTTTTTTTTGTAATGTTGTATGCGAAGATTGATCTAATATAAGTACTACCTATGTTTTATATTATTACATGTATCAGTTAACTAAAAGTGAGATTACACGCCTAAAGATGATTTGTAAAAAGACTTCTGAAGTTATATGAACAGAGAAGAACATCCAACTTATGGATAAACTTGATGTCAAAAAAAAAAAAATCTTCTAATTAACATAGTAGGAATAATGAAAATAATTCATAGCATCTATATATTAGATTAGTTCCTCGCTCTCTAATTGTGAATTTACTTTCCCCAACTAGAACAATAGTGTACGAGTCCTGTTAGATTAGTTAGTACGTGTTTTGACGATACATTTAGGCAATATTTAGTTTAATTTATGAGTTCATATATGGAGATTTTCACTCGCAAAAAAAAGACTGCATTTTGTTCAAATGTAATTCAGTTTTTTTCAATTCACTTCATCTCAGTGTATTTAAGTTTAGTTCCTTTATAGTTATGATTTTAACTATAATTAAGTTCTTTTAATTTCAATTATTTTTAAAAGTTTTTTTTTCAGTTCAGTTTCCGTACGACACACACCTTAACTCAATTGAGTTTATTTCAGGAGAGTTCTCACCCAAAAAAAACCCATTATATGATTTATCATTTATGATGTTTTTGTATTTTAATTTCTAAATAATTTTTGAGAAAATTTGTGTTATCCCATTTCAAATATGAAATTGGTGAGAGGGGTCACTATTGTTTGCTCAAGAAGTCACTAATAACTACCGAGGGGTCATTAATACATAATTTTTTATGATAATTTTTACTTATTCAATAATCTATTCTTTACGAAGACATTCCAACTTCAAATAATGCTAATCAAAAACCTACTTCAACAATACAATTTAGTTGAATACAATAACCATATTCTACTAACATACGAAAAATACATTATTATTTATAAGATATAAAATTGGCAAGAAACTAGTTTCAATAAAAATTAGAAGTAATAGAAGATTTTCTTATTATTGAACCAAATTTTCCGAGTAAATCCATTCTCAAAAAATATTGTAAAACGAAAAAAAAAAAACATATTGTATCCCTTGAGGCCTTGACCCTTCTCACAGAAATGCGAATAACCAAACCGGCAAATCCAATGACAAAATGTGTAAATGAGGCAAAACCGAAAAGCAGCAGCAGCAGCAGCAACTCTAGTAACCACTCTACTCAAATTTTGCACTCACAATCAAAAACCCAAACCCTCTACACTTCTTAAACCCTACTCCACTCTCTCACCACTAACCACTACAACAACAACAACAACAACAACAACTTTCCTTCCTCCAATGACAACTCCCAACATCTCCGGCCCCACACCTCCCTCTAAACCCGTCGAGGAATCTGACGTTGGCATCCTTTGTTACATTTCCAACCTCCCTGGCTTCCGCGGCATCCTCAAACAACGGTACCTATATATAAGTCATCATTACTCTTATAATGCCTTATTATTCACTCAACTGTAATACTAATTTGTTTATGTTTATTATTCAGGTACTCTGACTTTATAGTCAACGAAGTTGATTTGGACGGAAATGTCGTCCGGTTGACCTCACTAAATGTTCCACCAGAGGTGCTTGTACTTCCTCTCTCTCTTGAATTTATTAATTTATTTACATTCTCTTTCTGCTTTGTATTTGGTCAACTTTTCACTCTTGAGAGTTCAAACAAATTATTTTGACTAGTAATGATTTTTTCGAAATGAAGTATTTTAGAAAGCACATATTATCCGTCCAAAATATGTTGTCCACTTGGTAGTCGGAAATTATACTTGATAGGTTGAGGGAATGTACTTTAAATTTGATTATCTGTACTTTCTTTTTATTGGTTCCACTTTGTGTTTGGGAACATTTATTTAAGGAGAGGGGTAATTTTGGGAGAATTGGTGGGGAAGTGAGGGGGGAGTGTGAGCGAGGGGTAGTGCAATAAAGGTAAAAAGTAAGGGCAAAACTGTAAAAACAAATGTCAATTAAGGAAATTGGAACACCAAAAAGAAACATCCCAAAGTGGAATAGTGGAACAATAAAAAGGAACGGAAGTATTATCAAATTGGAATAGTGGAATAAGCAATGACAAATGAGTAAATGTGACTAAAACTTCGTTTGAAAACAAAAAAGGGGAAAAGCTAAGTAAATTTGACTTTGACTAGGCAAATGTGACGAGTAAATTGTGATGAGGGACTAGCGAATATATGCTTGAGCTAACGTTTTCATTATTGTTAATCTAGAGATATATTTGTCTTTTCAAATTGGTTTTTGTTTTTTAGTTGGACGAGAAGAAAGAAGTGAAAGAGTTAGCTGAGGAGTCAGACAAGAGTTGTGCTTCTGAAATTGAAGCATTTCGGGCATTGGCAGGTGATGTTGATGCGGAGCTTTTGAAGGAGTATGTTGACAAAATTAATTCTGCTCGTAAGGAGGGTGTTGAACCTGAACCACTGATTCTCTCTCCTAGTACTGATAAAGCTCATCGCACGGTAATCATCTTAAGTGGACGCGCTATCATTATTATATTTGCTTCTTCATCATTTCTTTCTATTTCTCTTTTTTTTTGGAATTTAGAAATTAGGGTGGAATTGGTAGGTACAAGTTAATTCTACAGAAATGCTCTAGTATTGTTCGAGGAGGGAGATAGAATGGTAATCTATAAGGGAGTAACCAAAATAAGCACGACGATATAAAACCCAGGTGCATTATGATTGAGATGAAAGAAGGCGGAAAAAAGTAAAATCTCTCTGGCAGTGATGTTGGGAGGGAGAAAATCATCTCAAGCGGCCTATTATTTGGATTTTATTCTTAAAAGATACATGTGAGTTCTTGTAGTCTAAACTGTTAATCCGTGACTAGTAATATACGGTCTCAAATTTTCAATAGAATATTTAGTCCTTTAGGCGGTTCAATGCTCTAAACTAAAGAAGGCCCGAAGATGTTACAGAAAAACTGGAGAACTTTATCTAACCTATGACTTTGAGAGAGTTTGTGTATGCCAGTTACCACTATTAGTTTGTGCGGTCCACAACAAGATTTTTATTTGTAAGAGATATATAATGCCGGTGAATCTGTGTGCACCATTTATATAAAGATTTTTCGATTTGTCTGCATTTATTAAGATAAAATGTTTAAGTTTTGACATCATATTATATTGGTAGTGTATTGTAGCCTTCGGATGCCCGGTGCTTCCTATATTTTTTGAAGTTGCTGGAGGCACGCACGAATCCAAGATCTCTCTTGGAAACACCCTATTTGTATTTGGAAAGGTCACCCATGCTCCAAATTTTGGATTACGATGGGTTTTTGTTCTTGAATGTAGTTTTGTTAGAGCCATATAAATTAGCATGCCTTTTGTGTTCTCCTATGTTGCACCAGGAGACTTATGACCTGGATTGTGTCCATGTCGTGTGCGAATTTTGTGTTGGACGCACCAAAATAAATAGAGTTATCATTTATCCTTTGTCAAAAACCTTTTTGATGACTACGAGGGTACCAAATTCTCTTTCCATCAATGATTAAGGATGTTGATAAGATCCTTGCATTTCCATTTAGTAGCACCTTAGGATGGGAATGGAATAACCTGAAAGTGAAGGGTGAGAATTTGCGTCACTGAATTGGAAGGAGTGAACTGATATAGGGCTTTCTGTTTTTTCAGACCTTCTAGGTTTCTAGTCTTACCCCAGGTTTCGATTTCGTGTGGAACTCTTTTCTTATGTCAGACTCAAATAGTCTGACCCTTTGTTGTTTATGAAATCCATAATTTGAATAAAGAAGAAAAATGTCAAATGTGTTTGCATTGTAGGATCCCCATAGAATCAATTATTCCCAGGGAGAGACGGCAGTCAACCTAGCATGTTTAATACCTAAAGTTATTCTATTTTTGATGTTGATGAATGCTGTGGTCTTAGTGTTCAGTTTTTTTTAATACTCTGCTGATACCATTTTAATGGCCACCTTGAAATGGGCCCTCAAGTTATGTCTAGACTCTGTTGTGGTTGATGAGGCGCTAGAGAATGGTTTCTTCTTCTAGTGGATTTACACTAAGGGGACCCTTTATCCCCTTTATTCTTCACTTTGATGGTAGATGGTCTTAGTAGAATACGTTAGAGGTTTGGAGATATTGGAAGTATGGAGGTTTTCTGAGTGGGAAGAGATAATTTTTATGAGACACTTCTCTGATTTGCTGATGACACTATTTTGTTTCTTGGGCGGATGTGGATAATTTCCGAAGCGTTTTGACTGTTAAATTTTTGAGTTACACTCAGGCATGAATGCGAATGTGTGGTTGCCAGCGTTAATGTGGATAATGCACATCCTTGGCTGGATGTGAAATTCAAGGCTGGCCTCTTACCTACTTAGGTGGTCCTTTGGGTGGAAATCTGATATCTTGAAACTTTTGGTAACCTGCTAATTTCAAGGCGTTTCGACGGAAGGGTGCTTATTTTTCGTTTCGCGGCTGGATCACTTTAATTAGCTGTTGCCTTTCGAAGTATTCTTTGTACTATCTCTCTAAGGTGAGAGTAGATGTAGCAGCACGACTTGAGAAGATAATGAGAGATATCTTATGGTAAGGGGTGGGAGATTAGAAGAAAGGCGCTATGAGATGTTGTGTCGGCCTAACATCAATGATCAATGGAGGTTTGGGATTTGGAAGTTTGATCTCCTAAAAACGTTTAACTCGCAGGCGAAGTGGTTGTGGCAATTTCCTTCGGAACCACAAGCTTTATGCCATCGTGTCATTAGGAGCAAATCCGGTTTACAAGATAATGATGGGAAAAGATAATGATTGGAATACCAATTCTGTGGTGTCGGAATGCTTCCATGGACATTTATATCTCAAATTGCGGTAAATTTTCACCGGCTTATTCATAGACTTGTGGAGATGTCATGGGAGATGTTTCGGTTTTTGGGAAGATGTTAGGAGGGGAGATGTTTCCTTTGCTAACAAATTCCCTGGAATATATTTGGTTCTCCGTCCATCGGGGGGGGGGACCTATTATTGAATTCCATGAGGCTGGGTCCTAGAATTCGCATTTGAGAAGGGGTCGTATGTTTGGAAGATGGATAAACTCACTTGTATAATTTAAGTATTAGAAGGAGTTATTAAGAATTAGTTTCACTGAGGTGGGTGATAATCGAGTTTGGAGAGGGGAAACTTGTGGACAATTCACTTGATCGAGTTTGGAGAGGGGAAACTTCTGGACAATTCAGCTCGAAGCCTTTCTTAGAGCACGTAAGCATGCAACATCGTCGGCTAGCCTTCACGATGTCTAACTTTATATGGAAGGCAAATTTGTTACGTAAGGTTAAGCTGATTTGTATGGACTATGATCTTAGGTAAACTAAAATAATACAAACCTTTCCATCAAAAAATAATAATAATACGAACCTTTACATGGAAGGAAAATGTGCCACATAAGGTTAGAGGATTTGTAAGGTCTATAATCTTAGGTAAAACTAATTCTGTACCTGGAATTTGTGTCCAATATTTAGGTCATGTGCCGACAAAGCACCGAGAATGGCACTCACTTATTTCTTCACTGTAAAGTGGTATCATATGTGTGGAGAAGACTCTTTGGCATTAGAGGAGGTGGGTGTGCCCTTCGCACGTTCACACCCACTTGCAACAAAAGTATATTGGGTTAGGGGGTGATAAATAGTTTAAGGTTCTATGGAGGTGCAAATGGCTATCCTATTGTGCTTATGGTTAGAGAGGAATGCTCAGGTTGTTGATGGAGTTCTTCTTTCAGTGGAGACTCTCTGTGAAGGGTGGCTTTCTTGGCTCGTTGTGGGGCCCAAAGTAGTAGGATGTTTTAGAAGTACTCCTACTACAATTTTGCAACGTAATTGGGAGAACTTGTAAAATTTTAGTGAAGAGGATCCTCTTCCTCTCATGTACCTTTAAAAGTTCTTTTAAGAAGGTCTTTTCTCATCTATCTAAATACAAAAATGAATTACATGTGAGAAAGTGAAAGATACTGTTATTGAAACTGGAATTGGATGCTTATTATCAATGTTTAACTTCAATGTGAAAGTAAACACTATTTTCCAGTATACCAATTTTGAAAGTAAGACGCTTTTATTAGGTGCTTGGAAAAGAAGAAAGAGACCAGTTAATTGGGGGGGAGGGAAAGCGGGGCTTGATTGATTTTGAAATTACAAAGAGATTTTTTTTTTTGAAAATTCAAATATAATTTGTTGAATAAGGTAGCGTTTGGGACTGTTTATTTTTTTTTGTTTATAAAAATGAATTTCTATTTCTCTGTTTATAAAAGCATACAAAATAACTGATATTTGGATACTAAATGAAAAAACTGGTTTTATAAACAATTTTGCAAAAAACGGTGTATTGTTACCACTTGCTCACATATAATATGAAATCAAAAAAAAGAAAAAGAAAGATCATGTCAATACCAATGCCAATAATACCATCGATCAGACCATGAAAGCAACACTACTTTAGTGAAACTATTCTATATATATGATGACTACTCGTATATAAACACTGGTGAATATTATGGAGTAGTGATAATCACTGATAAGAGGAGGTAGGAGGGTCTTGGACAGTTGGACTGTTGGTGATGGTCACAGACTCGCGGTACAAATGACATGAAAAAGCCCTATGATATGCCTGCCGAGATAAAGAGAGCAAAAACAGTTTTTTAGTTTTTAAAAGTGAAATTTTTCTGTTTATGATTTTTCTGTTTCTATTTCTGAAAATAATGGGTTTTATCTATTTTCAACCAAACACCACTTATGACCAAAAAACTACTTTTCTGTTTAAATAATGAGAAAAAACCATTTATAAAAACCAAAACAAACAAGGCCTAAGTAATAAATCTCAGAAGGCTTACCAACTGAGCTACCCACTCAGGGTTTGCATGGGGGCCTGATTGATGTCATCAAACTTTTGTTTTCCTAATAAGAGAGGACTGAGAAGAACACTATTTCGGCCTTTTTTTTTTCTTAGCTGAGAAGTATGTTGATGACATTGTGGGGTTTCTTTCAGGCTGTGCACAACTTTTTCAAGGAAAAGCTGAAATTCCTTGTTACGGATGTGATAGATGGAATGCAAGACCAGTCAAAGTGTATCCGTGTGAGGCTGAATACAGGAGGCAGTCAGAATAGGGGGAGAAACTTCCGAAAGAGGAAAGATAGGGATGAGAAGCCATATGATAAGCGAGGCTCTAATGATTGGCCAGAGCATCTTGGCAGGTTTCTCAGGTTTGCTTATTTGCACTCAGTCTTTATTTTTCCTTTTATTTTTTTATTTCTTTTCCCTCTTGCCTGTATAAATGTACAGAAACCTTTATGCTATGGTTTACTGAGACCCAAAGTCACTTACACTATGCTAATTTCTGTGCACCCACGTCTGAGTATTCAGTATGTAATTTTTGTGGGTGGATATCTGGGAACACTGAGTAAACATCATGCTATCTGGCTCTTGATTCTGAAATACTGGCAGTTGTATATTTACAAAACTATGAATATATAAGGAAATGATGTTATCTAAAAAATGAATATAAGGAAATGAAAAGCAGCTGGGTGCCCGGGATAAGAGTTATGCTTTCTTTGTGTTATTTTATCCTGGTTCCCGTGGTTCTGCTTCTTAATTGATGTTACTTTAGTAATTTTTTGCACCTTTGATTGACACAAAGAATGTGTAACTCAATTGTTTGTGTGGATGTAAATTATCCTAGTCTCCGTTAAGCATCCTGTCACTTTCATGTACCAAAATGCATCACTTTCATGTACCAAAATGCGTCACAATTTATGTGATACTGATTGGACCTCCTTGTCAGTGTTTCTTTTGTTGGTTAATATTTTTTGCATTTTCGTGTTTGTAATGAATTTTCCATCTGCATCAAATGCATGGGGGGTATGTCTGGGAAGGAGTTCAGCTATATCCTTAATATTTGTCTTGATGCCATGTAAACTTATTCCAAGTGGTATCTATTCATCAGACTGGCATTAGCAGAAATACTCTTACTATTTCCTTTCATTAGACATCTGACATTCACAATTGACTGGATTTGAGATTTCGCTGTTCGGCTGTGGGGTTGATGGTATTGTGTTACTTTTTGGTTCTATCTGATTTGAGTCAGAGTTCGCAATGTTCTCATGTAATTTGTTCTGGCTTTTTAATTTTTTGTTATGTTTTGATGTGTTCCTAACTCCTTGTTTTTCTTTGTCTCTAGGTTTCATCTTTACAAGGAGAACAAGGACACTCAGGAAGCTCTCAGAGTGATTGGCAAGATGTTGGGAGTCCAGGTATATTGTGTTCGTGTTCCTCTAAGCTTGTCCAGCTGATGGTGTACTGCGTACTACTGGCTCCGTGGAAACTGAAACTTAATTGATGAAGATATATCATTTTCTGAATTAATTTTGCATTGTCTATCACGCTTGAACAGTAAATCAATTGCCCTTTAGTTTTATGTTGAGAGGTTTAATCTTGACTAACATTTGTTTGGCCCTCAATTATGCAGCCTAAATCATTTGGATTTTCAGGTACAAAGGATAAACGCGCTGTGACTACACAAATGGTAATTTTTTGTCACACCTGAACTACAAGCATTACTTGTTGCATCTCTTTTGTCATGTTCAACCATACATGTTTTGCTTCCTCTTGCAGTCATGCTGCATTTTGAGCTTTGAAGTTTTTCACATTTGAATTGCTTATGCCAAATGATCAAATGTGTTTTTAGCATTAGAAACTGGATAATAAACCTTTAGTGACAAGCAGATTGACTTCTTGGTGATTGTTGGGTATGTTGGACTTGGAAGAGGTAGAGACATGCAGATTTTGTGGCGCTGTTCTGTTCTAACAATTTTTTTGGTGCATTTGGCTAGAGCGTAATAGCTGTGTTTTTTTGAAGGGTTTTGATTCTCTTGATTTCATTTGGGGGAGGGTGGAGTTCTTAGCTTCTTTGTGGGCCAAGTCGGGAGGGTCTTTTAGGAATTATCGACTTTCAATTGTACAATGCAATTGGCACTCTTTGTAATCTTACTGAACTTGAAGGACATTTTTCCTTTGAGGCTCATTTGACACTAGAGTTATATATCTTATATTTCTATCAAAAAAAGAAAACCTTTAGAGACATGCCACTACTGATTTTCTTTTTCTTTTTTGGGTGCTCTTTGTAATTGTCAACGCGACTCGTTCCTTTTCTATGTAGCGTAAGAGAATCTGTTTCTTCACCTGAGGTTGTTGATAGCACGTGTGAGTGCCTTTCTAGTTGCTTTTATGTTCCCGTTGTTACTTGTCTGTTCCTGCCATGTTCCTGCCATGCTCCTGCCATGCTCATTAGTCATATGTAAGGGTTTGTAGGAGTTTTATTCTTTCTCTCCTGTCTGCCGATCTTTTTCCTTTCTTTTTGGACCAAAAATCAACAAGAATTCCCAACTTATAAGTTAGGAGTTAGACCTCAGCCCTCAAGATTTAGGGCATGCCTGGGAGGGCCTTCCCTTAGGAGAGAATCAACTTTCAACAATTAACTCTTTAGTTGTTGCTGGCCCATGAAAGAATTTGGGATGCCTGGAACGATAGAAGGCCCAAAATCATTTGCCCCCCAATGGCTAACACATCACAGCCCCCCCC
>ONZK01006713.1:0-10267 GCA_900322385.1 Pharnaceum exiguum
ATTTTCACAAATCAAATGATCTGAATGAACGAATGAGAAGGCATACATGTATCAACAAAATGAAAAGCGTGTAATTTATGCCTACATATTAATGAATTGTGTGAACCATTTGAAAGATACTTAAGAATCAATTAAGTAATGAGAAGGTATACATGAATCTACTAAATAGGTGAAATGAACTTAGTTGATGTATGCATCATATGAAACAAAATGTGAACATATTGAATTGAAAGATGACTTGGCTAAAGAGTGTGACATGGAAATGACATGGCGCCTACGTGTATTTACACATGTCAATACCGCTGCGTGCAACATTCACTTTTGTATATTAGATATATTAGATTGGTACAACTCTAGTAAAAACTCATTTATATACTTAATTTATACATATAAAGATATTGATTTTAGTAAGAAATTTAAAAATCAAATATTGTTTAGGTTTCTTAACTTCGATTGAAATTTAATTTTTTCAATAGATCCTAGTTCCATTTCATTGACGTCTAAATGTCCTTATTATTTATCAATTTTATAAAAAGTATTCTTAACTTCGATAGAAATTTAATTTTTTAAGACTCTTAATTACTTGTTTTTTTTATTTCTTAAGAGATCGATTCTTTACTTGGGTTACATTAAATGTAACTTTACATTCACATGCTATAAATCACCCGACTTGACCAAGGACAAGGTGTGTTGAGAGCGCTGTGGGCGAGCGTTATCGCCTTTTTAATAACTCGAGTAGATTTAGTTCACAAAGACTAAGATTGTGTGTTGTTAATATTTTTCAGTTCAATTTTATCTTAACACCTTTTTTTTTAAATTTTTTTTTTTTGAGAGAGCTGTTTCCAAATGAAGAATAGGCCATTAGGCCACATAAATATTCTTCGTAATACTCCGTAATACCCTTCCTTATATACACAAACACATTCTCAAAGAAAAAGAAATAAAGAAACCCTTCCTTCCGTGAGTTCCGTCAGCCATATATATTCACTTTCTTCATTTCCCCTTTCCAATAGTCCCTAGGGTTTAAATATCATCATTCTCCGCAGCAGTCAACCCCAAAACCCCCCACAATGGCAGACAGCCCAACCCAAACCCAAGCCCTGACCCTCCCACGAGCCCAGTTCTCACAACGAACCCAAATCAACAAGATCCTCTCTTCACCCGACGGCGGGGCTTCCCTAGCCGGCTCAGTCGCCACAATCGGCGGCTGGGTTAAAACAGGCCGAGAGCAAGGAAACGGCACGTTCGCCTTCCTAGAAGTCAACGACGGCACGTGCCCATCAAACCTCCAGGTCATAGTTACTTCGGATGTATACAAGCTCTCATCCCTCACCCCCACTGGCACGTGCGTGTCCGTGACAGGCACGCTTTGTACGCCTCCTGAAGGGACTAAACAGAAGATTGAGCTGAAGGTGACTGAGGTTGTTCATGTGGGTCCCTGTGATCCTAAGTCTTATCCTTTGCCTAAGACTAAGCTTACTCTTGAACGGTTGAGGGATCATGTCCACCTTCGCCCTCGTACTAACACGGTTAGTTGGGTTTGATTTAATTTGATTTAGTTAATTGGTGTGTTGGGTTTTTGTTTGCAAGATATGTATTTATTTTTGAAGTATTTTAGATGGCAGAAATTATCGCTTGTGTAATTCTTGTTGTTGGGGCTATTATTGATTGGTGGTTGTGTAGATGTTACTAGGAGATATAATTGATGAAAAGAGAACAAAAATGATTATGGTGATTGGGTTCATTACTTTTATCTATAATCTCCATTTGATTTGATTGGAGGCAACGAGGCAATTATGTCTTATAAGATGATCCTTAATTCTAGGGCTAGGGCTTGAATTATTAGCTAAAGCGTCGAAAATCAAACAGACAAGGTTTTTCTTATTCCCTTCCGAGGGTCATTGGGTTGTAAGTTTTGGAACAGGGAGTTGCGGAGTGTTAAAAAGGAACATCATATTGTCATTTTTCTTGGTTGAACTAAGTTAAATATGAAATAATATGTATTGTTAGAATGTCAACCTTTTGTTTCTATTCTTCTCAACTTATTTCATACATACATCAGGCAAAAGTTGTAAATTTTGTAACCTGCCAACCTATGGGTGTTGTTTATGGTATTTCAGAACAATGTCATCTTCATCTATGTGGACGAACTACAGTTTTCATCAAATAGCTTTTAGTTTGCCACTTGCAGTTTTGCTTACCTGAAGTAGTTTGTTCTGATCGGAATTCTGTAATATTCCGCGTTTGTTATTAGACATACTTTGATTTGCTGATGTAGATGGTGTAATTGGTGACAGATATCTGCAGTTGCTCGAGTTCGCAATGCACTGGCATTTGCTATACATTCATTCTTCCAGGAGCATGATTTTCTGTATGTGCACACACCTATCATCACAACTAGTGATTGTGAGGGGGCCGGTGAGATGTTTCAAGTTACAACTTTGATTAGCGAGACTGAGAGAATAGAGAAAGAGTTGAAGGAGAATCCGGCTCCATCGGAAGCCGATGTCGAGGCTGCAAGGCAAGTTGTTCAGGAGAAAGGAGACGCTGTGAAGAAACTTAAGTCAGACAAGGCAAGCAAAGAGCAAATTACTGCTGCTGTTGCCGTCCTGAACGAAGCGAAACAGCACCTGACTAACTTGGAGGCTAGAGCTAAGCTTCAACCTGGGCTTCCCAAGAAGGATGGCAAGATTGATTACTCTACAGATTTCTTTGCTCGTCAGGCATTCTTGACTGTCTCAGGACAGTTGCAAGCTGAAACTTTTGCATGTGGGCTTAGTAGTGTTTATACTTTTGGCCCAACATTTCGTGCTGAGAATTCTCATACAACAAGACACCTTGCTGAGTTTTGGATGCTGGAGCCAGAAGTCGCTTTTGCAGATCTTGAGGTTTGTTGTGAATGCTTGTTTTTATCTTTTTTAAATACTGTTATTGCTTGCATGGAGTGACGATAGTGTATCTTGCTGTCTGTCTGTGAAACCGAATATCTTCTCAGCACCTTAATCCACGAGTTTTGAGAACTGGTCTTGTGTTTGTGCTTTGTAGATCCCTTTGCGTACCCTGCTGGTGTAGCATATTGACATGTAGTTAATGATAGGAAAATGTTTACGTTCCTTTTAGCCTTATCGTTTTGTATTTGTGCCCCATTGTAGCTACGTTATGAGAGTTGACTTGTCAGGTGTAGCAACTTCTTTTGTGTTTTTAGAATTTGTTCTTTGTGCATTTAGTTCTCGAGAACTGGTTCTGTTGGCTGTGGAAGATGCTTATCCATGCATGTATTTGACCATACATAGCATCAATGAACTGATACGTATGTGCAACTTTGTAGGATGATATGAATTTGGCCGAGGAATGTGTAAAATACATGTGTAACTGGTTACTGGACAACTGCCTTGACGACATGGAATTCATGGCAAAGACATTTGACAAGGAAGCCATTAACCGATTGAGGATGGTTGCCTCTACTCCCTTTGTCAGAATTACATACACAGACGCAATCACTTTGCTGGAGCAAGTCAAAGACAAGAAATTTGAGAATGAAGTAAAGTGGGGAATTGATTTGGCAACTGAGCATGAAAGGTCGTTATTCTATGGCAGTTGTGGATTTTCTCATTAGATCTCTTAGGTATGTACTTTAATAAGTTTATCGGACTTTGCAGGTACTTGACTGAGGTCCACTTTCAAAAACCAGTTATAGTATATAACTACCCAAAAGATATTAAAGCATTCTATATGAGGCTCAATGATGATGGAAAAACTGTTGCTGCCATGGATGTGCTTGTCCCAAAGGTGGTTTTCCTTTACTTTCTTGTCCCCTCTTTCCTTTTCCTATTTTACGTAGTAAAAATTAATATACACGTTCACTATGATGAGTGTCTAGGAGGCTGCTTTGTTTCTGTGGACGTTAGATTGCAGTTATTATCTTCTTTGTTATGTAGTCTGTGGAGGTTATATAATGTGGCTCACAATATCTTTTACCTTTTTTCTATTCAGGTGGGGGAGTTGGTTGGTGGGAGCCAGAGAGAAGAGCGATATGATGTAATCCGTGACAGGTAAGAAGAGTATTGTGCACATTTGATCTACTTTTGATGTACTTACTGATCAGTATTCTGTAAGCGAATTTTGCCGTTAGTGTTGGGGTCTTGTAAGACTATAAATTATGTTAGGGAAAGATGGCTGGATCATTCAGAATTTGTAGTTAACTTACTCTTACTGTGAGGACAAACTATGAAGTGTTATGCCCTAATAACTGCAGGATTATTGAGATGGGTTTGCCTGTGGAGCCATACGAGTGGTATCTGGACCTCAGGCGCTACGGTACTGTGAAACACTGTGGGTTTGGTCTGGGTTTTGAGCGGATGATTCTTTTTGCGACTGGCATTGATAACATCCGAGATGTCATTCCCTTCCCAAGGTTCCCGGGAAGAGCAGATCTGTAGAGCACTTGCATAGACATTTGAATGTCATTTCTGATTATTTTCTTTTGACGAAGTCATATCTGATATTATTAGACGGTTATTGTGATTACCAGGCTGCTTGCCAATTTGACTTGTTCATTGTGAACTATTGGCAGATTTTTCGAAGTAATTTATATGAAATAGGGGCACTGTGTTTTGTGCTTTTGACTCAGTTTCTGCCTGGGAACAAAGATTGACAACGAGTGTTCCTTCTAGGTAATAGGCTCTTTTGTGGCTAGCTTTGTGTTGGCTTGGAGAGATTACTGAGATAATAAGATAGTAATTGAGATGATTGTTATTCGCCGACTCTCAAGGAGTAAATTCACGCCAATGATCTATTTCTCTATAGCCAAGAGAATAAAGGGATTCATGTGATGTTTTAGAGTTTTAAGGAAAAGGTGAGTTATCACTATTACCTTACCTCATGTTCACCTTCTTGCGGTCAATACTCATCTGTCTTTAACTCACAAAAATAGTGAGTATGAAACCTGGAAGTCTGGAACCATAGGTCCAGTCGGTTTTCAGACACCCAAAAACCGGTTCTTGATTGGTTCCTTACTAAAACAAATAACAATCCATATATATTAATAATTTTATATTTTTAAAATACCGGTTTGGATCAGTATTTATACCTGCTGAACCAGTTAAACCGGTCGAACTAGTGAACTAGTTGAGAGACCGAGTTGATGTTCGGTACGATTTTCAAAACATTAGTATGAAAGTGCTTGAGAATAAACCAGCAGTTGCATGAGGATCAGGTGATCAGGTCATTGACTACTAAATAAAGCTATTACTCGCTAAACCATCGGACTTTTTTGATATTTGGTTGCCTTCTCGTCCTTCATAGGTGAGAGCTATCTTGTGCTCAGATATCCCATTCAGGCCACTGAAAATTGTCCTGCATGATTGCACAACATGAAAGTTACTGCATATGGTCGTGTAGGGTAACGTTTTGGCCAAGCAAGCAAGGAAGGAGTATTTGGAGGCTATATATGTATCCCCTTCCCCCTTTTGTAATGACATAATCATTAAGGACCATCTAGAGAGCTCTAACATGACTGATTTTGAGAGGAAACTTTCTCCCGCCATGGCGCCATGATTAATTAATTAATCTCGTAGTTCATACCCAAAAAAAGAAAAGAAAGATACTCTGTATTAAACACCCAAAAAAGGAAAAATAGAAGAAAGTTTTGAAAAGCGGACTTCTGCTATTTATTACCAAGAAGAAAACACAGTCTAAAAATAAAACGCGCAAGTAACAACCAGATTTACTTTGCCTATAAATACCGCAAAAACCCTGTCAGGGGTTTTACATTACGTAAACATACAGTAGTATAATCAGCCAACCCCAATGGCTGACAGCCCAGCCGAATCCGCCATCCTCCCCCGAGCTCGACCCTCGCTCTAAAAGAGTACCCATCAAAAAGATAATAACACGAGCCGACGGTGGCGCCTCCCTAGCCGGCTCAGTCGCCACAATAGCCGGCTGGGTAAAAACGGGCCGAGAGCAAGGAAACGGCACGTTCGCGTTTCTAGAAGTGAACGATGGGACGTGTCTATTCAACCTGCAGGTAATTGTCTACTCGGATGTTTACAAACTCTCCTCGCTAACCCCCACTGGCACCGGCATTAAAGTCAGAGGCACACTGTGTACGCCTCCTGAGGGTACTAAGCAGAAGATTGAACTTAAGGTGACTGATCGAGGTTCTTCATGTGGGTCTCTGTGATCCCAAGTCTTATCCTCTGCCGAAAACTAAGCATACTCTTGAACGGTTGAGGGATCATGTCCATCTTCGCCCTCGTACTACCGCGGTTAGTTTGAATCCAGTTTCCTTACTTTACTAAGCTCACTTACTTCAATGCACTGTATTTTTTTTTTTTAGGGGAAAAGAGAGATTTCATTAAATAATAGCTATACGCCCATACGGCATCTACAATCAAAATTGATATCAACAAGATATGAAATCAATAGAGCAGAATACATTCGATAACAAAAACTAACTGGTAGCATCCCTCTGTACTTGAACAACTTCCTATTCATCGCTGTCTTCAGTTGAGCAGCCTTTGTGCGGAAGGGCCCTATATAGCATTGAAGAATGTCTGATTCTGGTGTTGATCTTTCCATCTTGATGAACACAACTCTTTGCAAATCCACATGGTCGTTGAACTCTATAAGAACAGTTACTCTCATAACTAAAGACACTACTCTTACTATTGAAGAGACTGGTTTTATTAATACTAAAACTGAAATTAGACTAAAAAATACTATTAACTTGAACTTTCGGGGGCTTACCATTAGTGTATAGAGCACTAATGGCAGCCCCTAATGGAGGCTAGGTTTTTTTTTGGAGGAGAGGGAGAAGGGAGAGAAAAAAAAATGTTTATTGCAAATGGTTACAACATAAACCATTTCTCTCAATGCACTGTATTTACATTTTCAAGTAGTGTAAATTAGCAAGATTATTACATGCGAGATAGAAAATCACAAAATTAATCTGAAAGTTTCTAACTTGAACAAAAGAGAATGTGCACAAGGTTTGTAAGCAGAATTCTTAAAGCTTTTTATTTTTATATATCTATGTGAGAACATGCCAAAATTAGAGGTGGCAAATGGGTTCGGTTCGGTTCGGTTCGGGTTAGGATTGTTGACCGGTCGATCGGGTTTGGTTCGGATCTTTTTCGGGTTCGGTTTTAATCGGGTTCACCTATGTTGGGTTTGATTCGGTTCGGGTTAAGAAGAGTTAGAATTGTTAATTATAACCCTTCTTAACCCGACAATAGAACTTGTTAATTATAACTAAAAAATTAAAGTTTCTTATAACTGAAATATGTTATAATAATTGTTTAAAGTTGTTATTAGCCTAAATGTCATAATAACAAAGACAATTAATCGGGTTTATTGGGGTTTGGCTCGGCCGCCGCTCGGGTATTTGGGTTCAGGTTTATTCGCGTTTAACTAATTCGGGTCAAAATCAGTTCGGTTCGGGTTACTTTGGGTTTCGGGTTGAATTCGGGCCGTCAACTTCGGGTTCTTAATCGTATTTGGCCAATTGACGACTTAGAGGGAGCTGCCGAGGGTTTAAGAGGAACAGTATATTGTTAGAATCTCGACAGTTTGCCTCTTCTTCTCAACTTATTCTGCCTTTGCTATTAGTTGTGCTTTGGTTTGCTGAGGTAGATGTGTTATGGGTGAACAGATATCTGCGGTTGCTCGACTTCGCGATGCACTGTCATTTTCTGTACATTCTTTCTTCCAGGAGAATGATTTTCTGTATGTGCACACACCCATCATCACAACTAGTGATTGTGAGGGGGCCGGTGAGATGTTTCAAGTTACAACTTTGATTAGTGAGACGGAGAGAATCGAGAAAGAGTTGAAGGAGAATCCGGCTCCATCAGAAGCCGAGGTCGAGGCTGCAAGGGAAGTTGTTCAGGAGAAAGGAGAAGCTGTGAAGAAACTGAAGTCAGACAAGGCAAGCAAAGAGCAAATTACGGCTGCTGTTGCCATCCTGAACGAAGCGAAACAGAACCTGACTAACTTGGAGGCTAGAGCTAAGCTTCAACCTGGGCTTCCCAAGAAGGATGGCAAGATTGATTATTCTACAGATTTCTTTGCTCGTCAAGCATTCTTGACTGTCTCAGGACAGTTGCAAGCTGAAACTTTTGCGTGTGGGCTTGGTAGTGTTTATACTTTTGGCCCAACATTTCGTGCTGAGAATTCTCATACGACAAGACACCTTGCTGAGTTTTGGATGTTGGAGCCAGAAGTCGCATTTGCAGATCTTGAGGTTTGTTGTGAATGCTTGTCTTTGTTTTTTTTTCTACTTTTATTGCTTCCATGGAGTGAAGATAGTGCATCTTGCTTTCTGTCTGTGAAATCGAATATCTTCTCTGAATCTTAGTCCCTGAGTTTTGAGAACCAGTCTTATGTTAGTGCTTTGTAGACCCGTCTGTCGTTCCACATGTACTTCGGTACCTAAAACACCTGTTTATTGGGTAGATGCTACCTTGCTTGTGCAGCATATTGACAAGGATTTCATGATAGAAAAATTGTGTTTCTTTTAGCATTACTTAGCTTAGTGTTTACTTGTCATTTGGATGTAGTCAGGACTCAGGAGTAGCAGGTCCTTCTTTGTACTTAAAATTTGCTCTTTGTGCATTTAGTTCTCGTGGACTGGCTCTGTTGGCTATGGAAGATGCTTATCCATGCATGCGATTTAACCATACATAGCACCAATGAACTTATACGCATGTGTAACTTTGTAGGATGATATGGATTTGGCCGAGAGATGTGTAAAATATGTGTAACTGGTTACTGGACCACTGCCTTGACGACATGGAATTCATGGCAAAGACATTTGACAAGGAAGCCATTAACCGATTGAGGATGGTTGCCTCTACTCCCTTTGTCAGAATTACGTACACAGACGCAATCACTTTGCTGGAGCAAGTCAAAGACAGGACATTTGTGAATGAAGTAAAGTGGGGAATTGATTTGGCAACTGAGCATGAAAGGTCAGTTATTCTATGGTAGTTGCGGATTTTCTCATTGAATGGGGATTACACTCGGTTGTTGTTGTGGTTGTTGTTGTTGCGGATTTTCTCATTAGATCTCTTAGGTATGTACTTCATGAGTTTATTGGACTTTGCAGGTACTTGACCGAGGTCCACTTTCAAAAACCAGTTATAGTATATAACTACCCTAAAGATATCAAAGCATTCTATATGAGGCTCAATGATGATGGAAAAACTGTTGCAGCCATGGATGTCATTATCCCAAAGGTGGACTTTCTTTTCTTTGTTGTCCCTTCTTTCCTTTTCCTCTTTTCTGTAGTAAAATAATCCTGATGATGAACTGCTTTGTATCTGTCTTGAGGACTGTATAAGAGATGTGTGTACCCTGGACGTTAGATTTCAGTTACCATCTTGAGTTATTATATTGTGGCTTACAGTATCCTTAACCTTTTTTGTGTTCACAGGTGGGGGAGTTGGTTGGTGGGAGCCAGAGAGAAGAGCGATATGATGTCATCCATGACAGGTAAGAATAATAGTAGGCTTGTGCATATTTGATCTTGTTTGAATGTTATTATTGATCAGTATTCATTCTGCGAATTTTACCATTACTGTGGTACTTGTGCTCATGTATGACCTTATAAAAAATGGCTGGATCATTCAGACTTTGTATTTAACTTACTCTTACTCTGAGGATAATCTAAGAAGTGTTATGCCCTATTAACTGCAGGATGATTGAGATGGGTTTGCCTTTGGAGCCATATGAATGGTATCTGGACCTCAGGCGCTACGGTACTGTGGAACACTCTGGGTTTGGTCTGGGTTTTGAGCGGATGATTCTTTTCGCGACTGGCATTGATAACATCCGAGATGTCATTCCCTTCCCAAGGTTCCCGGGAAGAGCAGATCTGTAGAGCACTTACATAGACACTTGAATGTCATGTCTGATTATTTTCTTTTGACGAAGTCATTTCTGATATTAATAGTCGGTTATTGTGATTGCCAATTTGACTTGTCCATAGTGAACTATTGGCATATTTGACGAACTGTGTTTTGTGCTTTTGACTCAGTTTGAGTTTTGATGACCAAGGAGCCCTTTTTCTGTTTCCGTTTGTAGCTATGTACTTGCGTTACAGTTGCTTCTTCATCTGCTTGATGCATCTCACATCTCTATGTGTGCGATTCAGCCTCGTTCAAGTTGGTTGGCAATGAAGCCTTGGTGAGACTTTGATTCGTTCTCCCACGTAGGCAGGCTGTAAACGTTTACAGATTTGTGTTCTCACCAATCCCCCCCCCCC
>ONZK01006742.1:0-10100 GCA_900322385.1 Pharnaceum exiguum
CGAGCCATCCACGACGCGTGGGTGTCGAGAAGAGGGGAAAACGGGTCATGGGTCATGGTTTCTAACACCCACATGACAAAACCGATCGAGGACGGAGAAAGAGTACTCGGACTGGCCAGATCTGGGCACCAGCGGGAACAGACGACGTCGGCCAGTCGATAGGAGTGGACGACGACTACTGGGCGGCCGGCGAGAGGTGAGGAGGAGAGACTGAGTGTGAGGAGGAGAGGAGAGAGAGAGTGAAATGAAGTTGGGGTTTTTAATTTGAACGGGTGGGGTTTTTTTGTGTTTTGGGTCATTTTTGGGAGGGGGGGTTTGTTTTTGGACGGGGGGAAAGTTTTGGACGAGGGTTTAGTTTTTGAGTTATTGGATCAGAGGTAGGCATTGGGCTGGACCCGTCTCACACTAAGGTTAGTGTGAGACGGGTGCACACAAATTTTCCTGAATATAATTTTTGTGTAAGTTTAATAATGACGCCACTAAAAATTGAGGACAACAACTTTGATAATTCCATAAATTTGGTGCCAAATCTTGCTAAACCAGAGAACCATTTGGACGCAGTTGTCTCCATTAGGCGTAGCTTCACAATGTCACTATATAGAATCATTATTATGCATGTTAAGTGACAATGCTTGAGCAAATGAGCATCCGTAGACCAAAAAAAGGTACGAATAATGCTTGGAAGACCCTCCGGTCAATTACTGGCCCATTTTTCTATCCATCTTTTTTAGAAATTAAAGTTGGTTGGGTGAAAAGATATGAACTGAAACTGAATAGACTTAATTGAAAAAAACTGAAGATAATTATAATTATAACTAAAACTAAATTGAACTGAACTTAAATGAATAAAACAGAGCCTAATAGGGGTATGTTACGTTGTTAATTTTAGAGAAATTAAAATTATTTGCCTAGTTTCGGGTGAAGGAGTATACTAATCTCAAACCAAAATCGAACTTGTTGTTTGGATAGCTAAATAACCAATGGGTATATGATAGAATATGTGCCAATGTAATCCACAAGAGGGGGGTGAATTGTGTATAAGGCTTTTAAACTTTTTCTGTTGTTCTGCTGTTGACTTGCTTATATGGACCAGGTTCGCGTACTTGTTCCACATGGATGGTGAATTTGACTGAAAGAACTTGTACATTGTATTTTACCATGGAAAATCTCGGAGCTCAACCCGAGTAAAAACCACGACCCACCTTAGCAGGATTTTCAATCCATTCACTATCAAGAGCTGTAAGACGGTTCAACAAAGACTTACACCAAGTTTTGCTCTGAACCTCTTGGAAACTCCAAACCTAGTTTGCTACCATCTAGGAACTATCAACCAAGTTTGCTATATCTTGTTTGTTTGGTCTAGGAACAATCACCAAACTCTCAACAAGTTTGTTTCGCACAAGCCTTAAAGCTAATGCTATCTAATCTCTTTGAATACTTCTAATATAAGCGGATGAAAGAGATAATAAAGCAAGTACAATTATTGCAGAATAAGGACTCGTGTTTGCCTAAGACTGACTGCAACTAATTCTGTGGCTGGCAGAAGTGTTTGGACGGAAGCTCTTCTTTCGATTATGCTCGTGTGGACTTGGAAGCTCTGAAGCTCTTGGATACTCCAAACCTAGTTATGCTCCATCCTTCATATATATAGCCAAGTGAGTAAAGGCTTCCACACAAACCCTAAAGAGCTAAAGTGTTATGTTGTCGACGCCTAATTGGTTCTTGGCTGGTCAAGGTGGTTGATCTTGCACAGCACAAGAGAGAGAATCTTGAAATGGAAACCTTTGGAGATGAACAAAATGAAAGACAAAGGGGAGCGTTTCCATTTCTTCTCAATTGTTGATGTTGGTCCGCTGACTACCTCAGACCTGATGCTGACGGAACAGTTTTTGTCTGCTGACAAAAAGCTTCTGATCAGAGCTTTTACCCTTTGGATAATAGCTTGTAGTCCACTTGTTGTCTCTTTTTCCAACTAAAGGGTGCCCACCACATGTGAGGCTTACTTCATCAGATTTTTACCTCATCTGAACCGGGTTAGCTTGTACGGACATCCGGGTCATCCAAACCGGGCCGGACCCCACATGCTGGAACTTGTTCTGCACTTCAACGAGACTGTTCCATGCTAGGACGAAAGTTGCTTCTCATCTTTCTGAGCCCACTTCTTCTGAGATGTGTAGGTCCATCTTTCAATGAACCTAGCAACCCATCTTTATTGGGGTTCAACTCCTTTTGCTAAGACTCTTTATGACACATGCTATGCTTTTGAGATTGATTTGAGCAATTGAGCACTTGGGCCAAACTTAGATTGTTACTACATACACTTAGACAAAATGTTAGTTTACATTTAAGCACAGTACACTTGTGTTATCATCATCAAAACTAAGGACTCAACAGTATATGGGTATCGTAGGAATAATGCCTTTAGATCTTCTATCTGTCTTGGCCTAGATTTTAGGTCTAACCCATTAGGGTTTATTTAACTTATTATATAGACCCTACACTTGTTGGATTATGATGTACACAACGACTCAGAATACCTAATAAAATATGTCTCTTTTCTGATAATGGACGTAGCAAACAGCCGTTGGTGAACCAGTTTAAACATTTGTGTCGATTTTTTTTTATTTCATTATTTGCTCGCATCGTTATAACAAACTTGTATCAAGAGCACAAGTTAATTAGAGTTCGCAAGAAATATGTATATGAACATTATTAGAATCGAGAAGTTCATTGGGAGAAACAATTTTAATCCCATGGCAGATCAAAATGTCGGCTCTGTTAAATCAATAGGGGATCTATGCAGCGTTGGCCAATAAGGGAATGGAGGCTGCTGATATGATGAGTCAGTAAGAGAAAGCTTACTTAATGATTCTGCTGTTGCTGGAGGATGACATCCTCACTGAGGTTGCTGCTAAGAAAACATTATGAGTTCTTAGGAGCAATTTGAGATGAAAGGAGAGTCCGATATTTCTGACATTTAAGTACATCTGTGTTTTGAGAAAGATTGAAGTTAAGGTGAAGCATTTATAGGAATAATGCTTTTAGATCTTCAATCTGTCTTCGACCTAGATTTTAGGTTTACCCCATTATGGTTTATTTATGTTATTATATATACCTTGCACATGTTGTATTATATGTACATATCAGAAAATCTAATAAAATTTGTATCTCTTCTAATAGTGGATGTAGCCAACAACTTTTAATGAACCAGTTTAAACTTTTGTGTCGATTATTATTTATTTCATTATTTGGTTGTATACGTTATAACACCGTTAACACTTCACACGTATCATTATAATGTAGGGAATGAAGCTTGTAACCTACCTCTCAAAGCTAGTACTAAGGGGCTTCCTCCTTTTAGTTGATAGTTTAGGGTCGTTTAACGACGTTTATCCATTGTCAAAAAAAAAAAAAGGGAGAGCCGATGTCACTCTTACTCCGTTATCACTTATATGAGGAAACATCCCCTCAAAGAAAATTTATCAAGTCATTCCAAATGCCAAATGCGTTAATATGACTACGAAGTCTTTTCTGGGTAAGCTTATTGTAGTTTTACCGAGGTTTCGTTGCTTCGCAAAAGAATATTGGTAAAAAAGCTATGCCCACCAATGGGCCACTTATCACTTATCAGTGGTAGTGTGGATTTAACACCTTTAACATCACACCCGGAAGCATGAACAGTTTGGATTTAACACCTACATATTGTTGGAATGCAAAGGGTATTGATTGAAATTCTGGCTCTTGGTAATGATGCACTAGTTAAGGATTTGGTAACAACCTTTGGCAATGGGCATGTCCGAGGAAGACGCACTAGGCATGTATGCACTCATTAGTGCAAATATTTTCTCTCGTACTATTTAATAGAAAGTAAGCTCCACCTTTGCCAAAAAAAAAAAAATTGGCCTTTTGTTTCCCTTCTTTGCTTATGAGATACTCTTGTCTCATAATTGTAGTCTTTATTTACTTATATGTCACACTAGTCTAACTATTTTTAAGTGATTTTCCCCATGTATTTATGTTGAGAGAGAACTTTATCATCGCGTCCCGCCACCAGCCAGCTCGTGTTTGTGACATGTGTGCGGTGTGGTGGGGGTGCGACATTTTTGGGCCAGCTCGAAACTAAGTGTCTAATTTTTATGAGACTCTTTAGTATTCAAAACCCATTTTTGTTTACGCCTGTGTTAATTGGCCGAGTTTCATTTCTGTTGGTGGTTCCTATTTTGCTCAATCAAACCTATGATTTTTGCCGCATTCTTTTCAATGTAATCGGAAAAAAAACTTATACAATTTGGTTCAAATTATCATTTTCATATGCAGACAAATTTTCATCTCCTCTTTCTTATCCGGTTCTCATCATATACAAATGAGTTCCATCTTCTTCATCTTGTACGAGATTGAGATGCTATTGTTCTTAATTTAGGGGACGACGTCTTTTGATGACACCAATCTAGGGGGAAGTTTCCAAGTCAATGGCTCTTAGCCTCTTAATCACAACATGGTTTCATTCCTTATTTATTCACAAAAATTCTTTCCAATTCTCGCAAAAATTTGGCCAACATTCAAATACATATTTATATTTATTCTTTTCAGGTGACTAATATTTCCTAGACGACATGCATTTTTTGGATGATATAGCTATTCAGATGAAAAGGTAATTAAATTGGGAAGGACTGAGGATGTAGATGGATCTGGTACCGGAAATACCATCATTTGTCTCCAAGCACAAAACTAAAAGGGTGATTCCATCCATCATGAAACAAAAACTTGGAGATCCAACGACAAAAAGCGGCACGAACTTACGACAACCATGCACCACAGAGACTTTGCTGGGTGAATCATTTGGGAGAAACGTTGAACATAAAAAAATGAATACATATAAAATTATAGGAGTAACTAATTAAAATAATCCAAACTAAATAAGAAAAAACCAAAGTAAAGAGAAATAAAAGTTGAATTTTAATCAAGTTGAACGATATAAAACCTACATATTGAGTTAAATTGAAAGTAATAAAAATAAAAACTAAATTCAACATTAATTATTTAACGAAACTGAACCTACATCATCTCTCTTTTATTTGATGAATTTTCTTAGTCTATGTTATATTCGTCTGGTGGTCTAAATTTTACTGATCATATCTTAAGTTAGCTGACTAAATTTTACAAAAAAAAAGGGTGAATATGTTTCATATATATATGAGATTGGGTATTAATGACTCTCGGGTAGTCATTAATGAACACTCAGGTAAACATTAATGACCACTCTCTCTAGTCTCATATATTAAACGGGTCCACACAAATTTTACCCTCTAAATTTAGCTTAAATTAGCTAGAAAAAAAATAAAATATATTGAACTTAAAATAATTATATTGAGAATATAACAAATACACTTAATTGATATGGAAAAAAAAAACTAAATTTACTTCTCCTTCTTCTTTTTGATGAAAAAATAAATTAAATAATTTAATTGAATTGCAATATTTAAGTTGAACAAAACATGTCTACCACTTTCTCTACTCCAACTATTAGTACCGCGTAAGTTTGTTTTCCTATAAATGACTAAATTCCCGAAAGAAGTTAATTCCTCCATTCAACCAAACAGGCCAAAAGTTTTCCATGATCTAACAAAGTGCGGCCGTAAGATTTGATTGAAGTTTTGAAATTCTAGAAATATAAAAAGGAAACGCACAAGTTATTGATTTGACTCTAAACTATTATCGAAAGTTTGGGGGCATAGCGCATTGCTAATTTATGATCACACTTGACAAGGAAGGGTGAAGAAGAGATGTTAAATAGCATTTAAATGGTTTCTACATTTCTTGTAGTTCCACATAAATAGCATTTAAGTCGTTATTTAGGTATTCATTTTACTAGAAATCATAAATCAAAAGCATCTTTTGACCAAATATTACTTAAAACTAAAGATTGTATGAATCATGGAAGGCAAATTCATTGGCTGAGTTTGGGGTTGTTGTCAAGTGCTGTAGCTGTAGCTGTGCTGTAGGGAAAGTGCTGTAAATGTGCTGTAACTGTCAACGAAAGCAGTTTACCGTTTGGAGTGTTATTTCTAAACAAACTGTTGTGCATATAAAAGGAAAAGTAAAATGACATTTTTAGACATGTAATTAAATTATACTTTTTAATATTGATAAATTTAATACTATTAAAATAAACAACTAATAATACTGAGTAGTGTATAATACTAGGATTAAAAATAACGATAAACTTGTACAAATGAATAAATGAATAATAGTGTAGCTGTGTAGGCAAACAAGTGATGAAAGTTGATGATCAGATGGACTAATAGGGCGAACAAGTGATGAAAGATGATGATCAGATGGACAAATAGGGAGTACCATGTGATGAGAGTATGCTCTTGCATTGTTTTTCATGCGTGTAGGAGTAGCAGGACCTAATAATTTTTGTTTTGACCAAGGGCAAGTCTGTAAAAGAGAAAAATTTCTATTAAAAAAAGAAGAAGAGGTGCGGTGCAGTTGTTTACCGCAGGCATGAAGCAGCTGCAGAAAAAGTGCTGTACCGATGCCTTTTTTGAAAGTGCGTTCGTACACTTTTTTTTTTTATAAATTGCCAAACATCAAAAACGGGAAAAAAGTGCTGTTAAAAGTGCTGTACAGTAGTTCAACCTCAACCCCAAACGCACCCATTATCTATAATGGGTCGAACAGCTCTTATTCAAAGTAATTTCAAAGATATACCAGCTTATGTTGTGCAACGTTTTCCATTATCAAACAATACTAACACTAAACTTGATAGTATCAATAGAGACTTTTTCTGGAGAAAAAAAGTCTGACACGATGAGGGCATTACCCATGTTTGCCTGGGATACAGTTTGTCAACCCAAACGATTTGGCGGTCGTGGATTGCGACGGGCAAAAGAGGTCAATAAGGCTTTTACTGGTAATAAATTAGGATGGAAAATTTTATTCGAATACAATGGTTTGTGGAGTTCGAACTTATGTATCAAATATTTAACAAATTCTACTTACTTTACATATAAATACAAACGAACAAACTCTTTGCTTTGGAAGAAGCTAATTGATGATCGGGATTTTATCCGTAAAGATATCTGACAAAAAGTATGTAACAGTTTTCTAATAAAAGTTTGGCTGAATAATTGGGTATTTCTTGAATCCCTATTATCTTTTTTAAATATGACAGAATATGTTGTCGATAACTCTTCCCTTATAGTTTCCTATTATCCTATCAGATAAAACATGGAATATTTCTTTACTACAAAATCTAGTTCCGTCTAATATTATGAATTAAATCTATACCGATTAGCTCTCCTCAAAATATCTTCTACTGGGGGTTAACTTCACACTGTAATTATTCGGTTGAAATGGCCACATGGTTAGCTAGATATAGTTCGTACCATAAACATCCAAAGTGGAAATATGAGTGGGTTTGGGTTAGATATCCCTATAAACTACAGTTTTTATGGCAATTATTATATAATTGCTTGACTACCATAAATCTGTTGTGGCTCAGATCGATTGAAGTTCCACCTATGTGTTTATTTTGTAAGCAAGTACTAATGAAAATGCTTCCTATTAATTTCTATATTATATATTTACTCGTCAAATTTTTTATCTTCAAAATCTGACAAATTTTTTACCAATTATCACGAATAAATGTCTTAATTGCTACCTTTTTGTTAAATATTTTTAATGATAACACAAAGTGATATACGTTGCAAAAAATTAGCTTTCTTTTATAGGCAATTTGGAAAGAGCGTAACTCCTTGGTTTTTTATCCATGAGATCCGATTCCAGAGCGTGTAAATCATAATCTCTATATATTTATAGGCAATTAACTTCATAGGTCCAGTGCCTATGAAGTTGAAATAGTTATCTTCATCTTTCAACTTTAGGTGATTATGCACTATAACAAAATGGCTATGAAAACCTTCCGATACTTCTTATTTTTGGTGAATTTGTTGGAAGTCAATACTTCAATGCAGCTATTGGTCAATCTCGGAAACAACCTCTCTGTTTTCTTAAATAGGGGTAAGGTTGCGTACATCCTGACCCGAGTACCCTCATTTAATGGGGATTTACACTCGATTGTTGTTGTTGTTGTAATGGCAAGCACGCCAAAATTTTGATTTATTACATAGTCCAGATGAAAATCATTTGTTCTCTACTAAAAGTAAAAGAACATGGATGTTTTTAGTGGAAGCCTCCACCTTCGGGGTTTGCAGAATTAAGTTCGCGTGATCGGTACACAATTATTATGCAACGTATGGTTTCATTATTAGAAATGAGAATTGAAATGTTATTCATTCTGATTTATCGAAAGTTGGGATTGCGAGTACTCTTATGGTAGAAATTACAACAATCTATAATGGATTATTAGCGACATCACGGCTAAATATAAGGGTGATAGAAATTGAAAGAGGTAACTTAATTTTTATTCGAGTTATACAAAGAAGATTTAGAATCCCCTAGGAAATTTCAACTTTAATTCATCATTGTCATAACTTATTACGGCAGTTTAAAATTAACATAATTAATCATATTTACCGTGAGATTAATGGAGCTACACAGTGGCTTTCTAAAATCGCACATACAATTTCCAGTCATACACTTTCCTTTAATTTTAGTTCAGAGTTTGCAGCCATTCTTTTGGTTAGGGATTTTTCTCGAGATGAAAGTTCCCTAAATTTTCTTACCTCAAGGAAAAAAAATCTTAAATCTAAAATAATTATGAAATACTAGTCCATCCATTTTTATTTTTTTCATTTTAAGATTTGTACATATTTTAAGAAAGCTCAAGAAAAAAAAATGAAATTGCCACAACAAATGAAAAGTGGGCGGGGCATAGTTGGGGAATTAGATTGATATACAAGGAGTAAAATCAATTTTTTAAAAAGAAAATCATGCCAAATAAAGGGAAGAAGATGATGAAAAAAGACCAAAACATAATCTTTAATTCTTAGGTACATCGGGTGTACGGGTACACCTTATGGATTTATAACTAGTTTTACAACAAATATCATTAGTCACATTTTTAATGCCATTAGTCAATCCCTTTGTAATTAATCATAAATCCATAAGGTGTACCGGTACACTCGGTGTAAAGACTTGCTGAAACATTCTTGAGCTGGGAGATTATTGTGAAATAAGCTCTGAAATAAGCTCTGAAAAGGGCATACCAAACAGAGCCATAATAGAGTAAGGTTGTATTTTGGTCATCTATAGTGTTACAGTTAAGTTTTTTTCAGTTTATTTTTTTCAAAGTAGGCTGTATTTTGTTTGTTTGTAAGTAGTACTACAGTTCAGTTTTTTCAGTTCAATTCAGTATCTTTCAAGTTTTTTCAGTTCAGTTCAGTTCCAGTTCATATCTACTCAGCCAAGCGAAACATACCTTTAGTTTAGTTCAGTGTTCTTCAGTTTTTTTTCATTTATAGTTATAATTTTAGTTGCATTAAGAGTTCTATAGATCAATTCTGTTTTCTTTAGTTTTTATCAATTCCATTCATTTTTTTTATTTTTTAGTTCAGCTCCTTATAGAAGAATTGTTCGTTTGTAAACACCCGAATTGAAACTGAAAATACTAAAGAGAAAAAAGTGAACTGAAAAATAACGATGGTTGTTTTTTATTTAGACGACTGTAGTTAAAATTAAAACAAAAATTGAATTGAATTAAACTGAATAGGAAAAAACATAGCCTAAGAACGAAGGAAAACGAGACTATGAGAGTGGGATATTTTTGACATTCGCCATGTGTGTTTGCATTTTAATTTTTTTTCTTTGGAACGAGGTTGGAAATTTGAACTATCTTGATTTGCAGTTTCAAAGCCAATGGTTGTTTGAAACATCCGATACAAATGAATGCCAATTATTTGCAATTACTCCGTATATTTTTTTTTTGAAAATGGTTAATTTTTTATTATGAAAATGCCATTTTCCAGTGAGAGAGAGTCTCTCATCCAAAAAAGGTCCAAATAATAACCATTACAACTTATATTTTTCCGAGATAATTAACTAACTAGTCTAGCTTCAATAGCATGTACATGAGGAGATTTTCGATAATAGTATAACATTCTACTAAGGATTACAACTTTGAGTTCACGTACAAG
>ONZK01006749.1:0-10071 GCA_900322385.1 Pharnaceum exiguum
ACCAAACATTAAATAACAAGTAACCTTGTAACATAAAAATTTATAAAGACTAGTTAACAATTAACACATATGAAATACTCACTTTTATATCATTGTAAAAATAATCATCGAGGAAACTAAAAATAGTTTAAAATAATAATGAAAAATTACCGGTATTACAACAGTTCTATGATTTGTGTCGGGTTAGATTATTTCTTGTGTGATATATTTTACTTAATTGAGGATCTTTGACCTAAATGCTCTATTATATAAACATTGGTTAAGAATTTAATTTGTTCTATTTATTCACTCAACAGGTGTTTCGTGTTCACATTCACAGCTTCAAGGATTGTATGTCCCTACAATATTAAACATTTCATAAAGTGTGGAAGACCAAATAGGCTGATGAAAAAGTAGTTGATGGACATGAAAACCTTTTTTGAAGACATTGGGCGTAATATGAGTATTTGTGAGAGTGTAAAGATAGATACATAGTCTTACAAAAATAACACTAGGAGGGATGGAATCAAAGTCAAATTTCATGACTGTATTAAATTTGCTCACGGAGTTGATAGTATAAACGTTGCTTCTCTCAATTGATTACAAATTTACAATTGATGGTTAGAAAAAAAATGTGTACGAGTTCTAACAATGAAGTGCCAGTAAGTTCGAGTGCACTTGGGGCTATAGGAGATTTCTTGGTCCCACTGGAAGTATGATAGAGGTTTTTTTTTAGGTTATTTTTCAAGGGATTAATCATACCAATAATAATGAATACTACATACAAGATTAGTAACATGTAAAATTTCTTTGCCTCCACTATTTGTAATATAATATCCTTTTGTGAAGTTATTATGGGAAAATATCCTATCATTGGCACTATAAACTTAGGATCATAAGGATATGCCGATGACAAGTATAAGCCCTTGATTTACTCCTAGATTGAAGGATAGTCATTGATTCATTCTTATTTTTTTTCATATTTATCTTTTCTTTTAATCCCCTATAAACCAGGGAAAAAAAAGAAAAATTTCATAACTCAATTTTTTTTGTTAAAAAATTAAAAAATCGTTTTACCAAGTACTTATTTGGTGAGATTTCGCTGTTGGAATTCCGTGTAGACTTGTACTAACGAATTTGTAAATTTGTAGGAACAATAACAAGTTATTGTAATTACGGAAGTGAGGAAAAAATTGTGCCGTTCATGTACTATTTTGTACTGACACTTATACACATTTGTAACTATATAAACTTTTACCCTTATCATCATCGTCAGAACTAAAAATAGTTGGTACGAAAATATACTTTTGTTGCAACAATTATGACCTTATCTAGGATGAAAGTCATAAATTATTCTTACTAATCTCAACTTTTGTAAATACAAATGTTGGTAAAAAAAATCAAATTGTTGTGTAATCTAAGCCAGACACGCCCTTACGAAAAAATATTAAAAAAACAATTACGTATATTTTCTGGTCAAAAGAAAAGATAAAATGTTAAAAAAATACTACCCTCCCTAAATCAATGATTCATACTTGTCTTTGTCAAATTTTTATTTTATCGTAACTAGTTTTTTTAAATAAAAAACAAAGATACAGGATGAAGTTTGGTACTCCATCCAATAAAGCAGAGCACAGCGAATCTTATGTAACCTCGACAGCTACCATTCCTTTCTTACGTCTACTCCTCTCTCTCTCTCTTCCAACACACACACGGACACACCCTCATCACAGCAAACTTTCTCATTGTCATGGGTTGCGCCTCTTCTCTTCCGGGTAAGCTTCCTTTCTTTTCTTTGATTACCTATTCAACTCACTCAACTGTCCTTTCAGTTTCCAAATCATGATCATATGTATTGGTTATATCCGTATTTGTTAAATTGGGTATCTGTCAAATTTTACTTTTTGTTAGCTAATCCTGGTGGGCCCAGTAGTCTTAATCCTGGAAGTGAGGCAGCTTCTGATTCCAGAAACTTGAAAGTCAAGGTACTCTCTTTTTACCCTTTTCAATTAATTGTAACTCTACAGATATTAGCTATCAAGTTTGTTTCTTTTAATAATGGGAAATAAGTAGCTATGTAAAAGGAGGAGAAAAAGGCTGAAGTGAGTTATGTAAGCTGTTTATTCAAGTTTGTTGATTAAATTGGGATGTGGGTATTTTTCAGCTGGTGCTGTTGGGTGATTCTGGTGTTGGGAAGAGTTGCATTGTGCTCCGTTTCGTCCGCGGTCAGTTCGACCCTACTTCGAAGGTTAGAAAGAAATTATCTTCCTTTGTGTCTCAATTTAGTTGTCATGTTGGAATGGGGTTTTGAAAATGATGGTTTGGACTTGTGAGAGAAACTAATTGAAGCTTTAATGGGTTGTGGAAGAATTATATTTCGTTCTTTCGGGACAATTTTAATGTTTGCCTTAGCCCTGTATTTATTGCCCCATTTTTTAACCTAACTAGAATTTCAGTGGGGAATAAACGAATATATGAAGCTTGCATTGGACATTAGGGTCAGGACTCAGGGTAGTAAACACTGAGGGAACTACTAAATTGGGCTTGGTAGGGTACAATTTCATCAACAACTGGAGAGGCTTGGTCCCAATCAAAGTTCGGCAAAGTCTTTGGTACACCGGGTGTACCCATACACCGGCTGAATTTATGACTAATAATCAAAGAACTTACTAATGACATTAAAATGTAATTTGTTGAAATGTTTTGGAAAAAACACCCGGTGTAATTGGAGATCAAAGTTAGGGTGTAAGAGAGTATTTGATTTTACTTCTTTTTTTTTTCTAGTGGCACATATCTGTGAGACATTTCTTGAATTTTGGTTCTGATTTTCTAGGTGACTATTGGAGCTTCTTTTTTGTCCCAAACAATTGCGTTGCAAGACTCTACGACCGTGAAATTTGAAATATGGGATACTGCTGGACAAGAAAGGTGCTTTGATTTGTTTTAGGGGTTAGATTTTTTCTTCCTTTGGTTTTGTGCTGCGGATATCTTATTTATAATATGTTCATTGATAGGTATGCTGCCTTGGCACCGCTTTACTACAGAGGGGCGGCAGTTGCAGTTATTGCTTATGATATAACAAACCCCGATTCGTTTACGAAAGCACAATATTGGGTCAAGGTGTGGGTTTTTACAAACTATGCTTCCGTCTTTCTTATTTTTGGTTGTATTTCTGTTGTCCAATAGATATTATGCGCAATTGTCCTCTCTATCTTGTCTATCAACTTTCATTTGATGCGCTTACTAATTGTAAAACAAGTGATCTTATCTTATCACCGCTATATCAGAGGTTTGTCAATCAGTTTGCTGATCATTACATTTTAGGTTCAGTGACTGTTTATGGTGGTTTAGTGATGCTATAAGAGTATAGAGGAATGATGTTAGTGCAATTTCTCACGAGAAATTCTTTTAACTGCATGATAACCTTCCATTCCGAACCCCGAGTTGGTAGCTCAGTTGGTAAGATGATCTATTCCGGAGGTCCCAAGTTCGAGTCTCCTCAGGGCCACTGGAGGTTTTACCGGTCGTTAACTTCAGGCCCATGGGATTAGTTAGGCAAAGCCTAGATACCCATGTTATCTAAAAAAAAAAAAACTTCCATTCCGAAAGTTGTCCATCCTGCTATTTTGTCATGAGTAATGCCCTTCCGGTTGCCCCCTTAATAAGTTAAGTAGTGATAGAGTTCAAATTTCAAAGGATAAAGGTGGAAATGGTGGTTGACTGATGGGACTGATGGGATAATGAAAGAAGGTGTAGGAAAGAGATTAATTATTCACCTTGAAATGAGGTAATATGTTCCCTCCATGGATTTGGGAAACCTATTGCCCCCGAAATTATATTTCTCCTTTATTTTTTTCTACCTATCTACATCCCTCGAACATCGTCTCTTCCTTTTTCCTTCGATTCTCTCACTCAAATACTCTCTAAATAATGACGGGATGCCTGGCAACCCCTTTTTTAGATAAAAGATATTGAGTGAATATATTGGGTACTGAACTTTTATGTCTCTTTGCTGCAAACCCATGTCTTTTTTTTTCTTCCAAAAATAACTGCAGCCAAGCCTTAGCCTCAATAGTTGGGGCGGGGGAACATGAGTCATTCATTGATTTTATTAAACATAATAGGCTTTCAAGTAAAGAATTACTCTATGTCCAAATACCTCGCAGAACCGTGGTTTTCAATTTTCATTTTTTTTTATCTTTTTTGAGGACAAATTTTCAGTTTCTTGCCTTTCTCTTCTCTTTGTTCGTTTGGAGTGGAGAGAGGTGGGTGATAGAGGAAGTGCGTGGGAGGAGTGGAGTTATTGGACGTCTAGTTTGCTTGAGGTGGAGCAGCATATAAAAGTGTGTATGATTAAGATTGACTAATTACAATCAATTTCCACAGGAGTTGCAAAAACATGGGAGCCCGGACATAGTGCTGGCTTTAGTTGGAAACAAAGCTGATCTGCAAGATCGCCGTGAAGTCCCAGCACAAGTGAGTACTTTATAGGGTAGCATGTCCTTTGCTATTTACTCTTTCAAATAATATTTGAATACCGAATGGTTGACATTGTTTGAAGGACGGCATCGAGTACGCGGAGAAGAATGGCATGTTCTTCATTGAGACATCCGCCAAGACAGCTGATAACATAAACCACCTTTTTGAGGTACCTTTTTCTTTGTAGTGATCAAATGTTGAAGATCTCATGTATTCAGAATTTCAGATTTCAGCATTTATTGTGAAACTTAAATGAATGCTCCTAGACGCTGCTCCTGGGCTGTGGCATTTGGCCAACAAGTCATTATGATGTAGACCATCCTCCTGTGACTGACTGTAACTGTTGATGAAAAACAGTGATGGGATACTAAGTGACCTTCATTTAGATTAATTTTTATATTTCAGTATTCCTAGGGTGCACTAGTCTTGGAATCTATTTGAATCAAATCCTAATTCCTTTAAGGACGTGGTATTACATATAATGATTGATCAAGATCATGTATGTCTAAGATCCATTTCAATCTCTTATCTGCTTATGACCTTTCTTAAAACTTGTGACTTACCTTTTTTACAATTTACAATCTACCAAATTGTCTCTCAGCCTTGACCCTTTCCTTTGAACCTTATTGCCATGACAATCACCAATTGGCCAAGGTTTGTGTTATGTCTTGTTTATAAGTTGAATGAAAGCGCACTTTGTGGGAGAGGGTGAAATTTTCAATTCTACTGCGGTATTGGCACTCATCGTAATTTTAAGTGCATGGGGTCGGTAGCGAAGGATTAAATGGGATCCACTCTAAGGTGAGGCGACTAGGGTGACGACTGATGAGTTGGATGTCGCTGCCTAGCATGCAGCTCTCCTCCTCTATCGGGAGCAAAGCGGCGATGTATGTTAAAAAGAAAAGTTTATAACACTCATAGACGAAGTTTTATTTCTTTATTTTTTGATAATATGGTATCCTAACTTTACTTAACTACTGTCCTGACGATACTCAATCTTTGGAGTTTAAAAGATACTTTTTTCTTTAAAAGAAAAAACATGTTAAATGAAATAACAAAATAAGATAAAATTTATATTTATGCGAAATGAATAAAAAGAAACTATGGAGGGCGAGAGATCCTAACAGACAAATGAGACGAATGTGACAAGTTATTAAAATTCTTTTGGAGGTGAGAGTTGGAATATCCTTGAAAGCCGCCTATGCTTGGCTAAATCTAGTATCATATCCCAAAGTGAACCAACTCTTTGGAGGAACTTTCATTAGTTAATTCTCTTTTCGTCTGGTATACCCTTGTATTACCTCTGTCTTTATTTGAAATTTCCGTGTAAGTTGCCAGTAAAACTTTTTATGGTACTGTGAGTGTCGACAGAAGAGATGACTAGTGGTCAGCTGGGACATGGTTTGCAAATCAAAGAGCTAACTGGTTTTAGGGTTTTGTTGGTTGGTTTGCCAGAATATTTCATTGGTTGATAAGTGGCTATGGGGATTTTCAATAGAGTCTCAAGATTTATGGCATCGTTTTAGTCCAAAGTAGTCAAGTTCTTCATCCCATCCAGAGTAGGTAGAAGTGTCACTCGTACCCGCCCTTGAAAGTTTATTTATGAGGTTTTATATCATGTACAACATACAATGATACTTTGGGAAGTTGGGTGGAAGGGGGATGCTTCATTCCACAAGTAGATTTGCCTCCTGAAGCCGATTACTGGTGTGGGTTGGTGACAGTATATTATTTTCACAATCAAGAATGACTTGATATGTATAAGGTCATCACCAAGTGACCATTAGGTTTTAGTTTCCAACTTCACTTAGATCTGAACTCTGAACTGCCCTTAGTTGAAAAAGGTGCCCCTAAGGCAAGGCGCAAGGCCTATGCGCTTCTGCCTACCCTAAGGCAGCCTCAGGCCTATAGGTGCACCTAGTCGAGTCCCCAAAAGCTGCTCCTCTCCCCTTATTATTTTATTTTGATATTGGTTCACGCACCGTCTCTTTAATCCTGTTTACCTAGCCCCCCAAAACTATTTACCTAAATCTGGCAGCCACTAATCAGTTGCGGCTGCCAATCACCACTGTTGGTCACTGATTGTCTCCACTTGTTGCCTATTGCCTCTGCCGAGGTGAGTGACCTCCCTCATATTTTGTTATTCACTCTTTTTCCTACTTTCCTTCCCCCTTCCTCCTAGGAATCACCCTTCCGTCTTCAGAAACCAGACCTTGCGGCCACTTCTTTCCTTATGTTTTCTCCCAAGCCACTTCTTTGGCCCTTTCCTTCTCTATCTTTCCCTCAGCAGACATCCTAAACAAAATAAAAATAATTGCGCCTTTTGAGTGCCTCAAACACCCAAGATGTGCCTAGGCTCCAGCTCCCTCTTGCACCTAGGTGCACCTATTGCCACTTAAAACTGAAGAAGTGCCACAAAAGCTGCCAGACATTTAGTGCACGTTAAGATCATTACAAATGACGTGACTCCGGAAGTGGGTGATATCTCCGACATGTGCGTTATGTGTCGAAAGTAGAGAGAAAGGTTCACACAAACTTATTTTCTTACTGTGAGATGGCCCTTGCCTTATGGAGTGTTTGTTTTGAATGAAAGCAGAACATTCAATTTTGCCAAGCTAAGGTATTATCTTATTTACAAATAAACTAAAAAATCTATGATGGGGTATTGGACCATTTCTAGGAGAATATTTGCAAGCCTAGGGGGAGCAAAGGAGAAGAAAATTCTATGATGTTGTTCTTCTCTGTTATATGGTGTTTATAGTCAGGGAGGAATTCGCGTAGATTTTGTTAAATTACTCACCCAACTGGCCAGTGGGTTCATCGTGAACTAATTTAAGTCTAATGGTGGATTAAAAAAAAACATGGTAATTTTTCTAAGTCACACTATTCTGCCCTTTTCACTCCATCTAGTTCTGACAAGATACCAACTCTGAGCATGTAACTATCTGCAAACATTACTGCAACTGATTTTCATCCCTCTAATAGAAAATTCGCATTGTAAGGATGTGGATTTGTTGGGCATTTATCTCAACTTATCTAGTAGTTGGTAGAGACACGATGTTAAGGTCAATGGGGCAGTTGAGCCATTTCTACCCCTCTGCCTGAAAAGGTCAATAAATGTCATGGTTTTTGTATCCTTGAATCTTAGGTTTTGTTCATCTTCTAATTTTTTATGCTTATCGCAACATGCAATCGTTACTGCTAAATTTATCATGAAATATGAAATGATGGCATATCAACCACATTTTTTAAACCTGAGGTATTGATTCTGGGCTCTACAACTTGTATAGTTGGTGCTCGTGCTAGAATACTTCTTGTGTGGCAGCTTGCTCAACTATTGTGATCTTTTAATATGTTCAAGTTAGGAGGTGTAAGTCGGAAATGTTCAGGCATGCAAATTACTCTTCCCACTTTCATGTTTTGCTTTCTGTTGATGCTTGTTTTGTTCGGGGGTCTGCTGTTTGACTACCTTGGCTGTGTACCCTAGGTTTGTGACAATTTTTCTTTAAAGGGATATATAAGGCATAGCACATGTACAGCTGAGAGGGAAGTCAATGTTCTAATTGTATTCTTGGTTTGTCTAGCAATTGATCCTCCATTATAGATCCTTTTGGGCTTTTAGGTACTCCTCTATTTTCAGTTGCCCAACTATTTTTACTTTACCCATAACTTTCCCTTTGGATTTCTCTGTTAAATGTATGTATGTCAGCAGCCTTTGCTTTTCCCCTTTCTTCCCTCCTCTCTCTTTTTTTCCTGCTTTCTTTTGTTTTCCTGATCTCTCCTTTTTCTGCTCTCTCATATGTGCCGACGGCATTTTTTTGATAGTTCTGTTATGTGGTTGTTGTTTGTTTGGTAGAGTTTGGTGTTCTATTGGATTTTCAATATAATGTGTTAGTCATTTTAGGACTTTGGTTCAAATGTTTATTTCTACAGCTTTGCAAACTTATCCGTTAGTTTTATAGTTGTTCCCTTATGTTTTGGCAATTTCATATAGATTATATGTAGTTAGTCCTTGGTTGATTTTTCTGTGATGACCCATTGTTGGAGTGTTTTATGTGAGAATGGTTGAAGAGTTGCATCTATATGCTTTTGATTTTTTTTAAGAAGAATTGTGCATCAGTTGTCATCATTAAGCAATTTAATTCCTCGACTTATCTCCAGCACTATCTTTTCCCACTATCAATTGAAAGATAGTAGGAGAGAAGTAAGAGAAACATGGCTCTCTTTTCAATGCTATAATAATGCTAGTTAAAAATTCAGGTCTAATAGTCCCCATCTATTGTGCAATGTATACTCTCAGTCTTGTGTATTAGATGCAGAAGGTGGATGGTGTTGAGCTTCCTAGTGTTTGTCGCTTATTGAGGACGAAATTGAAACCCTACATAAGAGCAATTGTCTTCTGATGCTAGTAATTGCAAGATATTGGATGACTATATTTAAGTTTGGACAAGTTCGAGTCTCCTCAAGGCCACTGGAGGTTTTACCGGTCGTTAACTTCAGGGCCCATGGGATTAGTTAGGCAAAGCCTAGATACCCATGTTATTATAAAAAAAAAAAAAACTATATTTAAGTTTGGATTATATTGTCTCTATTGTATATATATATTTTTTGAAGAGTAACGATGTGGGACCCTGAAGTCCTAAACTGTTCTGGATCCATCTCAAACAGACCGGTTCTGCATGGGCTAGGCAGTCTGAGAGGAGTGGGAAATTATCCCTCCAAGTGCCCTAGTGGGTTTGACCTTGGGACCTCAAGGATCCCAATTACAACCTTACCAGTAGACCAACCCTAGCTGCATAACTGGGATTTGTATTGATTATTATTATGGTAAAGAGAAATAACCCGTATATATCATTTACTCCCCAAATAAAATAAAAAAAAAGTGAAACCAGAAATGACAAGTACATTTTGGGGCCATCTAATATGAATAAAGGTAAGTAATTTTGAGACGAACATCATACTTTTATGCTTTTGGTTTTCTACTTAAGCAAAACGTTTACGGGAGCAGTGAAGATTGTAGGGGCATTCATAATAATAGTGCATGTTAAGAGTAAATGAAAAGTACATGTTGGGACTGTTGGTGAGTCCACAGGTCTATAAGGACCTAATGTTTGCAAGTAAAAGCAAATCAGGACCTCAAGTTATTAAAACAGGTTACAAGGACTTGACGTTAACACCGTTAGATTGTTTTATCAAAACAGTTATCTTTTCCTCAGAACTTAATTTTTCATTTTTCTTTTAATTTATCTATATCAAAGAAACAAACAAACTGTATTTGTACTAAAAACTGTAGGTATAAGCAGTCTAGATGGTACTTTTACACCCTTACGAATCTGCAAAGACCAAAGAAATTTTAAGTACCATAAAGGCATAAACCCTTTAGCCTAGCACAACCCATGTACGTGATATATGAAATTTTCTTGATGGAAGAACCGAGAAGGAAAGGAGATTGATTATATCACTTACTCTATATTATTGGTCTTCTTCATTAAGGACTTTCTACAAACGCCATGTTAGAATCAAGAGCTCGTACGTGCACACTAGAATCAAGAGTTTGATGAACTGAATAACCAAAGAGGTGATCATAGAAGTTATAAAGTCTGTGTAGATGAC
>ONZK01006754.1:0-10060 GCA_900322385.1 Pharnaceum exiguum
CAAAGACTTGCTCGCTATGGTGTGCCCTTAATAAGCTCTTAAGACGAACTTAAGAGAGATATATATAGGGTTGATTATATATCTCATTTGAGGCTTTTTAATTATAAGTTCATCAGCATTATTTTCGAATAAGTGCTGGTTGCTTGGCGCTTAGGCGCGCAACTAAGTTAAGCATGATCATCAGGTTTCTTACTGATGTGAGATTTCGGTTTTGAGATGTTGAGGATGTATGATTGGAATTACTAATATTGAATAATATTAGTGGTCGTTTTTTTTTTTTTTGATAAGTAAAATTTCTTGTTTACGTTATGTGTACGATGCTGGTCTGATTTTTTTATATCAACAAATCTGAATTTTAATTAATCAAAATACATTGAAGTACAAAGTCAACATTTGACTCAAGTTGGCTCTCTCATACCACAAATAGTTTTCCAAAAATTCACTCATTTGATGAATCATATTAGATTCCTTATTATACGATTATTATTGTTTTTGAAAGCAATTCCTAATTATACTATCAGTAGCAACTAGACCCCGAAAAAATTTACCTATAAACCGACCCGAAAAAGTGCATGGGTTACGACTTACGAAAACCAAAAACTAGACCCAAACCTGAAACTGACCCCAAAAAACCGGCCGGTAACATCTAGGTTAAATCCGACTTGACTGAAAACAACCCGTTTGTCCAATAAATATTCATAAATGGACATTTTACAATATCAACTTCGAAAGAATATAATAAAATAACAATATTTTGTAAAAAAAAGTTGAAAATAATGTTTATGATTTCTTAAAATGATATTTTTATCGAACAATGTACAAACACATAGATTTGGTCAAACCCGACCCGAACACGTTACGGCGGCCCTAAAATGTAAACCTGATCGGCCGAACTGATTGCGAGATGTAATAGGTATCTTCTAGTTCTAGGAAGGGCTTTAAGTTTGCGTCGTTATTTAGAAATTAGGATGCAAAGACTAGTTAGGATAAACGTTTAAATTAAGTATTTAGCATTCACTATACAATATACGTCATCCCTGATTTGCATAGAACCTCGAACCCAATACGGAGTATTGCATATAAGCTAGCAGGTGACAATTAGTCTTCACTTGATCAAATTTTCTTGTATTCCGTTCTATCCATATCTTGAATACTGCAGAAAAATACACCCTAAGATTGCTGCTTTTGGCTGTTTCCCTCTAGTTATACTGATGATCCATTGCATCTCATCAATCCGGTTCCCAATCTGCATGTTTACACTATATATATCAGAGAACTAACTTACTCCACAGAGTTTGTGATGAGAAGATTGAGAACTCACATACAAAGAAAAAGTGTTTCGTACCGTTGTTTCATTAGAGTTTCTGGAATTCGAATGCCATGCCACATGCCTTCAGTCGTCTATGTGCTGAGTCTTGTAATATAGCTAGCCATAACACATGTTTTGCTTGTTGCCCTTGTAAGGACATAAGATTCTTCCAAGGTACTAAAGTAGTAAAGTGTATTGTGACATCTTTCTCAAAAAAAAGAAGTGTATTGTGACATCAAGAACAAGTAAGTTTTTTGTAATATTAAATTTGTTTTTGCTGACAAAAGACGTACTGTACGTAGCAAAGTGACAACATTTTGTACCCAAGGAAAGTGTTTCCCGATGGTGAAATTTTCTTGATGATCTAGCTAGCTTGGAGCTGCCCGCATCTCATTCAATAGTTGATTCTTAACATAGTAGGAAGACAAAAGATAACTTAGCGCCAAACCCTACCATGCAGCCGTCTAGAGAAAACAAAAAACCCTACCCCATCCCAAGTGAAAACAACGAAACCCTACCCTTCTCACTCCATTAATTAATACACTGCTACCCTTATCTCCTTTAATCAACACCTTTTGTTACCCAAATCATAGTTTCATAACTGTGTTTTGTGGGGCTTTTTGTTTTGTCAAATTTTTCGGCCTCAGCTTGTCTGTAGGGCATAAGTTCTTGTTGTTTCGTTTCTGTTGTGAGGGTGAAGATGACTAGTGAGTCTGTTATGGCGGAAGAACTGATGGCAGAGTGGCAGAAGTGTCGTATTGAAGATGAAGAGGAAGCTTTTGTTGTTCCGGAGGATGTTGTGAACGAGGACATGAGCAATCAAGTAGCGCTATGTCTCTTGGGGCAAGTCTTTGCTCAAGGGAACAACAATCCCCGACACCTGGAGAATACTTTACGCAATATTTGGAGGCCTCAAGGGAAAGTGGTAGTGAGGGAGATGGAGTGTGATCGGAATTTGTTCGCTTTCCAATTCTTTACGGAGATGGATAGGGACAAGGTCTTGGAGGAAAATTTCTGGACTTTTGATGACCATCTCATTTTGTTCAAACCCATGACGGGTAATGAAGATCCGAAGGAGGTGAATTTTGACACCATTCGCATATGGGTCAAATGATATGATCTTCCATTACTGAAACGCACAAGATCAATGGCGGAATTTGTTGCATCTCGGATGAAAGGTACTCTCATTGACTTCGATGAATCTGATGTGTCTCGTTTGTTAAAGAAGATTTCTTTTCGTATGGACATGCCATTATGCTATGCACTGAGGAGGGGTATTAGTCTTGTTATTGATGGAAAACAAGGCTTTTATAAGCTGAAGTATGTTCGCTTGCCCGAGTTCTGTTATATTTGCGGGAAGCTGGGACATGTCGATAAGCAATGCGCTATGTATGATCCGAAAGTTGCTGTTGAGTCGTACCACTATGGGTCCTTCATGAGGGGCAGCCCAATAAGGTGGAAGAAGAGAGACAGTGAAGTGGACAACGTTGAGGGTCAGTTGTTCAGTAAACTTTGATCAGGCGCAGAAGGGACAACAACAACAACAAACCCAGTTATCCCATCCAACATAGGGTACTGAGGGAGCCTGATGTACGCAGCCTTACCCCGATTTGAAAAATCGGGAGACTGTTTCCAGAATGACCCACTTAATACCTTTCTGAGCGCCGCTTTGTACCTGTAATGAAGTAAAAATCGTTAAAAAGCCAATATGCCCATTAAAACATTTGTACCTGCAAGGGGAAATCGTTAGATAACAAATATACCAATAAAACATTTGGACCTGCAGTGAAAATCGTTAGTAACCAACATAACCACAAAAGTATAAAGTCGCGTATACCTGCCAAGTCCCCGAAACGCATAAGTAAAGCACCTGTAAATGCAGGTGGGAGTTGTGTGAAAAAACAACCGTTGTTTATTGAAGGGTCAAATTCAGAGATGGACGTGGACCCAAATGAACAGCATGTAGTTCCATCTGAAGTGGGAAAGAGGAAGCTGAGTGTGCGGGAGGCTAACCAGGCGAAGTAAGGGAAAGTACGCATGGTGAAGGAAATTGTCCGGAATTCGGATGAGGTGGAGTTTGCCGGAGAGCAAACCCGCCCGGCCCAATGAGTATCATATGCCTCAACTGCCAATTAGGGCTTGGCAACCCTGGAGTAGTTGATAAATTGCGCAATTTTTTGCGTAGAAAGAAGCCCCTTTTAGTTTTTATATCAGAGACTAAATTGAGTTCTAGAGAATGGTTTGTATTGGCATCGAATTGGAGTAACTATAGTAGTATAGCAGTTGGCGTTACTGTGGCGTTACTGATTTGGTTACTCATGTTCGAGGGTTTACTTCATCTCTTGTGTTGTTTGGTTGGTGTAGCTAATGTACGGGCTTGCATACAGTTCAAAGACCTTGGCAAGAAGTATTCAATTGGGTTGGGTGTGTGAGCAAGTTTTGTACTCGTGATTTTCCTAAAAGCTTGGCATGAAGAACTTCACATCTCATAGACTTATCAAGAAAATATTTGATCTTTGAGTGGGATATGATCGAGCCAGTGTTTGCTGAGGTTAGATAATTTGATTTGGACTTCCCATTGAGATTATTTATGTTATGAGGACTCTGCTGAAGTGTCCAGATAGCTATGTAACCGAGTGACTTTTTAGTTTACAAGTCTAGCTAGGTGTCCTTTTTTTGCCCTACGATTACACGATTGGTCGATTGTGATTGGTATGTATGTGAATTAGAGCCGATCGATCGTGGAGAATAGCTTCAAAGTAGGATCTTTAATATTTGCTTTCTTTTGTTATATGCCGCTATGGTTATTGTTTACAACGCCCTCCAGTGCATAACTGTCTCGAGTTAGATTTTACAAGGCTGTTAAAGGTTTTCTTGTACTGACAATCACACCCCCCGGTTCTTCCCAAGCCCCTTCCCGATTTCTCTTTTTTAGTATTCCAACCCTCTCCCAAATTAAACTTAACCAGCCGTTTCTTAAATCGCCCCAAGCCTCCGTCAGCCCGATCGTAATCTGTAGCCATTGAAGTTACAGTTCGAACAACCCGCGGAATCTATCTATTGAAATCCCGGATTTCGGCAACTGGTGGGACTACTTCCAACATAAAAGTCGATCCAGATACCTTCTCATGTAAACCATACAGGTATACTGTCTTGCCTTTTTTTATCTACTCAATTATGTTTTGGATAAACAGAATGACAGTGCGTAACTCATCTTTCATGGGTAATCTCAAAAATATATGTCTCATCGATACTGTTTAACAAGTCTATGGCAGTTTAATGAGGTAATAAAAACCGATAGGATACTGAAAATCATGTACATCATACTTAGGGTATGTTTTGGTGGCTGAAATGATATGAACTGAAACTGAACTGAACTGAAAAAAACTGAAAAAATCTAAACTGAACTGAAAAAAACTGAAAGATGCTGAACTGAACTGAAAAAAACTGAAGACGGTTATAATTATAACTAAAACTGAACTGAACTGAAAAAAATGAAAGATGCTGAACTGAACTGAAAAATGTTGAACTGAACTGAACTGAAAAAAACTGAACTGTAGTATTACCGATTAACAAAACAGAGCCTTAGCGTGCTTAGGTATGGGGTCTGACGTTCCGTTTCATATTTAAAGTAGTCCACTAGTCGTATAGTTCATAGATCATAATGAATCACAAAATTTTGCATATTCAAATTAACATATTTAGCCAACCTGCCCTTAACCAAACAGCCTTAATAACTTAATGGTTCTTCTATCTACTATATACTCCGTATAAACAGTAGCAGATTGTACAATTACCAAGCGCAGCAGGCCTCTTCCTCTCATTCTTGTGTATGGTATGGGAGGTGGAGACTTGCACATTTCGTGTCAAATTGTCGTATTATTACATTCAAAAAAAGTGTATATCTTTCGCTTACGATACTCATGTCATGCTCTTCCTTCAACAGTGTTTTCAACATGTCGTGCGGAAAAAAGTATGATAGGCTGAGTTTGTTGCCAGACGATGTTCTTCTCACAATCATGCATTATCTTACAATGAAGGAGGCCGCCAGAACTTGTCTACTTTCCCACAAATGGAGTGCCTTGTGGAGATGGCACCGTGTCTTAGTATTTGAAGATTCGAAGGTGATGGAAAATATTTACCCCGATATGGACCCTAATTCAGCTAGCTTTTTTAAATGGATAAGTTGTGTTTCTTTTTTAAGTCATGGTAGTCATGTGCAAAATGTGGAGCTCCTTGCTGAAGCAAGGCCCTATTTTGTAAGGTGGGTGGATTCTGTTTTGAGAAAACATACCGGTCCGGACATTGATGAACTCAGGATAATATTTGATTTGGATGTCAGTTGTCAAGCTCATGTTGATAAGTGGGTGACTTTGGCATTAGCAAAGCAAGTTAAAAGGCTTGAGTTGAACTTTACATCGTCCATCCGCTACGGTGTAACAGACCGGCAGGAGTTATGCATCCTGCCTGAGTTGCCTCACAACTTGCCTTGTCGAAAGCTTGCTTTGACTTTGTTGTGTCTCAAATTTGTTGACATTGATGGGAAAACTCTCGAGTTACTTTTCCAGTCATGTCCTCTCCTTGAGAAATTATGCATAGAACGCTCAAAACTATTAACCTACATCAGGACGCCTTCGGGGATGTTGCTACCATTAAGACATTTAGAGGTCTTCAATTGTAGCAATGTGGATACAATTGACATATCGGCCCCAAATCTTAGATCATTTCAATATGAAGGTCATTCTATAAAGTTGGATATACGAAATGCCTCCTTTCTTACTGCTGTTTCTGTAGGCGGGAACAGATCACGTAGCTCAGTAGTGTATGCCTTTGGTTTCTTTTTAACTTATTTTCCGCAATTGGAGTTTCTGTCTTTGCAGATATCTTTGCGCGATCAGGTTAGTCTCTCATTTTCTTTTTAGCAGCTTTTGTGGCTGGTTTGATAACTAAAAAGTAGTTAAAACAACTCAAATGAATGACTTTCAACATGCATACAGGTTCCTTTGCCACTTAGTGATCTACCGGTTTTGACGAATCTTAAGCATCTAGAGTTATGTGTTCTTGCAAATAGTCAGCAAGGATTCTGCCAAAGCCTCCTTGAATGGACGTCTTTGATTGAGGCTGCTCCGCTCCTTGAAAAACTTACTCTAAAGGTAAAGTATATGAGTGCTCCATATTTTTATTATTGCAAGTTATAAGAGCTCACTAATAAAGAAAAATATAATAGAATTTGGGAATTTTGTTGGGACACCCCTTATAAATAGAGTACTTTGTAGCGACACTCCTTATATGATTTTTTTTGTTACAACACCCCTAATATATATAAAAGGTTGTTTAGACACCCCAAATTTAGATTTTTGAACTAAAATTTGGGAAACTACCCATTATACCCCTCTTACGTTACACGCGTACGAATGAATTCGTGCTCTTAACCATTTGCATTTCCTTCCCTTTCTTCCATCTATCTCCGTCTCTTAACCACATCTGCACTTTTTTCTTTTAAATTCTAACAACATTTACTTTCTATCTTGAACGGATGTTCTAGATATTGCCTTAGCTTGAAATGGAAGAAAAAAGTTAACCAGATGTTAGGGAACCAAATTTAAATTTAATTATTGTACGCAATGCACTAATCAAACTTAAGAACTACTTTTCATCTGTCCCGCTTTTAAATGTTTTGACTTCCTTTTTTAGAAAGATTTGTGTGATTTGTGTTGAGTTTAAAACTTTTGGTGGAACCATAACCTTCTAACTCTACAATCTAAAACACTTACCCGGTGAACCTCTTAGCATTTTCACACATTTGAAAGAGTACTCCAACTTCATATTGGTGACATAATGACATACATATTTTGGGTTCGTACGTATGGTTACATTTGGGGTTGAGGTTAAAGTGTTTTTAAAGTGTTTTCGCCAGCACTTTTATTTATTTGAGGTGCTTGGTAGTTTTTTTAAAGTATTGTGATTGAAAAGCACTTTTCAATTGTAAGATTTAAAAGTTGTTTTTTCACCTCACACCTATTGTTGGAACAATCTATGTTTCAAATAATAGAGATGAAGTTATATCCCACATTGGTAGATTGGAAAGTTTCCATATACTTTATATATGGAGTCCAACATGTAATATTTAAATATGTTTGAGGGAAACTATACTTGTGGTCCATGGCTTGGTTATATATTATTATATAATCAAGACTTGGCACTTTGCACTTTATTAATTCGGTTGATTAATTACATTTTATTAATTAATTAATTTTTCAACCGCGACACTAATTAATTCCCTGCAAACATATGCCTTTTAGTTAATTATGGTTAACAGATAATGACAAACAGTTATTTGTTATTATCTTTATAAATATAATCGCATGTTGACAGAATTCTATAACATATTCATTCTCTCATATTCTCTGTAAAACGACTACATGAAACACCAATATTGCTAATTGTTGTTTCTGTTGCTTTGTTGTATCCTTAGGAGTGATTTGCCGTTTAACCCCATAAGCAAACTCAGATTGAGTAGGGGCAAATATCACTTTAAAGATAGTGATCTTCACGCCTCAAAGGCATAATCAAACCCACGGTTCTAACACCTATTACCCAACTGTAGGTGAAAGCACTTTCAGCTACAGCTACAACACTTCACAGCTCCTACAGCTACAACACTTGATACCAACCCCAAACTCAATCTATGTTTGTTTATGAATTGAACTGCCTGGAGACATACATACATAAAGTTAAGGGTGGATATATATTTTGTTTGTATTGTATTTTTTTGGTTGGGTTATATGTGGATGTGCTCTATGTTTACATGTTGTTGTTGAAGTTTGGAAAACAAACTTTTAAAGAGTATAGTTTTTTGTTCTCTTAGCAACAAAAGTAGCTTGTTGGCTTGTTGCCAGTTGAATTCTAAAGCAAGTTTTGTTTGAATCAGTCTTGGACCTTTATCGAAATAAACACAAGGATACATTTCATGCGTGATGGATGCACTCTCAACTATTTGAAGACACTAGAGCTTGTTGGTTTTCTGGAACACACTTATGTCCACGAATTCGCTGCCCATATAATCCGATATGCAATTAATCTTGAAGAGGTTATAGTCGACGTCAAGCCAGGCTTCTTTAACTTGCGACATGAAGATTGTTTGTTAAATGTTGTGAAAGAATTATTAGAGATTTTACGCCCTTCTATTAAGTTCATATGCAGGACAATATCGTAGTTTTTTTTTTTGAATACTTACAAGTTGTGAAAAACTAGCCCATTTTTTACGCCCTCTATTATGCTCATAATGTAGAAGGCCATGGCAATTGGTCCTTCAATTCGGATTTGGCTTTGATGACTTTGGATTCGGTTAGATTTTAACGCACTAATATCTAACTCTGTTTGGATTCAATCCATATAATTTATTTCGGGTCAAATTCGGATATTTTGACAATGTACTGTATATTTTAAGACTTCTAGATTCTCCATCTGCGAGAAAAAATTTCTGGATATTTGATCGGGTCAGATCCATTTCTATTCTAATAGATAAACCTCTCTTCGAATGCCGGTTTAGATTTGGTTCCGGTTATTCAGTTCAAATAATCAAATTCGAATTAGTTTTGCTAGGTGTATGCAAAACACAAATCTCTCAAGAAATATGTTAGGCCGTGGGAAGGGAGGAAAGGGGCTCGTAAAGGGAGGGGTGAAGCGTCACAGGAAGGTACTCCTTGACTAAATCCATGGCATCACCAAGCCAGCCATCCGTAGTCTGGGTCGTCGTGGTGGGGTCAAGCGTATCTTGGGGCTCATCTACGAGGAGACACATGGAGTCCTCAAGATCTTCTTGGAGAACGTCATCCGTGACGCGGTGACATACACAGCACGCTCGGAGGAAGACGGTCACAGCTATGGACATCGTTTATGCTCTCAAGAGGCAAGGAAAGGGTAGGCTTTTGTTGTTAGTTTAGGGTTTAAATGGGATTTAAGAAGGTTAGATTGTAAGTGTAGTTACTTTGACTTTTGGATGGTGTTGGTAGTATTGCCTTTGTTACTGAAAATATATATATCAGTGAAATGAAAAATCTATGGTTTGCAGTAAACGATGCAACTGAACCTTGGAAGAACAAGGCCAGAAGGTAGACGTCGATAACAAATTAGCTACTGAATGTTTGTTCAATTTTAATTCGAAGCCTGCTTCAAAAACTCGGTGACGCCCCGACATCATGCTGATTGGCCGTGTGTTTAGCTGAATAAAACAAGATTAACAACTATACAGATTTCAGAAAACCAGGGTATAGAAAAGACCTAATCATACTCTTAACACCTATTTCGTAGCATCAGTGACTGATCTATGATCTCATATATCAAAAACTGATCTCCTATTTCACATAATTTCCTATTTTTAGTGATTTGTTTCACTATCAACAATCTCAATATTCACTATAAAAGCCACTCAAATGGCAATCTGGCAACTCACTCACAAATTAAATCAACACAATACAACCTTGAGCACTCAGAAGACATTAACCAGCAGCGCAGCTAAGTGATCAGGAAACTTCTTTTAATTTATCACCTACAAAAATGAAGGCCACCCTTGTCCTAGTCACACTTGCAATCTTCTTGGCCACGGCCATTGCAACACAAGACCAATCGGTGAACCCCAACTGGCTTAAAGTCACCCCTCGTCCCCTCGGCTACCATGGCGCACCCGCACCAGGGTTAGGTGTAGACTTCCTCAAGTGCCATAATGCGTTCCACAGCCCGGGCATGCTA